>JAAEAF010013851.1:0-62404 GCA_011037195.1 Triatoma infestans | reverse complement strand
TAAAAATCACTTTTTTGGACTCAGGGGACATCAAAACGGATATTTCCGGTGATAACTCGATATCGAAAATTTGGCACGATTACAATACTTCCTCTTACTACGAGTAAGAGAAAGTAAAAAGAAAACTCTGTATAATTCTATTTACACATGAATTTCTCTTTGATACAATTATTCTAAATTTCTGATTGGCGAATTTTAACCATGTTTAGTTTTCTTAATTCTTATCAGATGGCGGAACCATACAATTTGGTTGATGTGAACATTCGTTAATAATCTTACATTTCTACTTGACATTTCGCATTTCCACCAATACCTTCCTGGTTAAAGGAATATCTGTGATTTCTTTTCAATTTAAATGTATACAGGGTGACAATTTTAACATGCAACACCCACTTGTCTTGGAAAGTATGCAAGATAAAAAAACAGATATCGAAATGGTACCCTACTTAATTTTTTCAAGCGTTTCAAATTTGTCTTTTCATTTCATTTTTTTCGTTGTTGCAGAAATAAGAGATTTCGAAACTAACTTTTTTTTAATCAAATTGGAATACACATATTTTTTTTGTAATGAATTTTAGAAGTAGATTTTCGTTTTTTTAATAAAAAAATGTTTATAGAACGAGAAATATGTATACACAATGTATTTATGTTATATAGATGGTAAAACCACCTATATATGGTACTTAGAGAAGAGCATAACACTACTTGTTTCCCCAGAACCCTCAAAAAATCTATTTTCCCGGGAAAATGTTTTAAATAAAAGTGATAGTTAACTTGTGTGTGTAGATAGTATACGAAGTTTAAAGGAAATCGTGGGTGCTGTTGTCGAGAAAATTACGAAGAATTGGAAAAAAAAACATCAGTAAAATCGCACTTTTGGTTGATGGATTTTGCCCGAAATCTACGCGTCTGATGCGGTGGTAGTACCCAAATGGAATGGATATATATATATATATATATCTTTTGCTAAAAACATTTTTTTTCGTATTCGGGGGGGGGACTCTAAAACATGTATTTCCTGTGAAAACTCAATCTGGAAAATCTGGCACAATCACAATATTCCCTTTTACTAGGAGAAAGAGAAAGTAATAGTTTAATCAAGTATTTCGTTTGCTACAAAGAAAAATTAAGCTCAATAAGGAAGTAATTTAAAGTTCTGGATATTGGTGGAAGAGAAATGTATTCTATTGTGGAAACTATAGTGGAAAATAGAGATATCTCTGGGATTTTAGACTAAAAGTCGGCTAGGAGTTCAATATTCTAGTCTAGAAATAAAATGAAAATGTTTAATTCTTTTTCCAATTTTACATCGAATGTTGCATTTATTTCGTTTTATATATTAGCACATTCTATGGACTGATTTTTGGCAGCATCCACCATGATTTATCTGTCAACATAAAGAAATTGTCACGTTATTATTGGAAACTTTCTTAAGTTTCATTTAGAATATTTTGTATTATATTTTTTGTAGCTGAACTAATTTTAATTTATGTATTTTATACGGGCTTTAGAAGAGGTAAAAATTAGCAAATCATCCAAGTTTCAGCAGGAAACAAAAAAAAAATAAGGATACGTGGGACCACAGTTTACAATATTCTGGACACGGCATTTCTAAGTATACTTTCTCCTAGAAAGAGTATTTCGTTCGCGTCAAATTTTCTATATAGAATTTTCACCGGAAATATGGGTTTTGCGATCCCCTGAGTCCGAAAAAATGTTTTTTAGAAACTTATTGGTTTTTGTATATGTGTGTGTGTGAGATTAGCATATCTACGAAATGGAAAGTTTAAACTAGATATTTCTTTTAATTTCTACCAGGAAACCGGTGAATAAGGGGTTTGGGTGAAAATCGGTCAACCGGAAGTAGCTGTTTATTTAATGAATTTTTCATTTTTTTTTTGCGATTTTCTTTCAACTATTATATGATCCGGAAAAGCTGCTTATCTAAAACTAGGCTAATTTAGACCGAAAGTTAGGAGGATTCGGAGAAATCCGTCAACCGGATAATATGTTATTGAATAGAATAGTTTCAATTTTCTTTAAACTTCGCTTCATAAACTATAATTGTAAGCTTTTAATGTTTCTTTAGGAACTAAAGCTCTTTTTGACATGCCACTATTACGTAATATACTGCTAAGGTAAATTATATTAGACCGCTTTTATTAAGACGAACTTGGGACAAAAAGACCACGACTACATTGGCTTCGATCACTACCTTTTTGGAAACTTTCTGACGTTTTATTTATGATATTTAGCCTTTTTTTTTATACTGCCCGGAACTAATTTTAATGTATATAATATCCGTTTACATTTATTTAATGTTGGCTATTGATAAGCCTTAAAGATTTGATAATAACAAATCGTTCAAGTTTATTGCGGATCTACTTCCGTTTTATTATCATACATGCAAACACTTCCACAACTAATTTGTAAAACATCTTCGGAGTACTTTTCTTTTCAAAATACAAGATTAGTGCGGATTCCGCGGAAGACCTAACGACAAAAGTGTGGGGAGTCATAACATCCACCTGACATATCATTAAACTGGTTCACTGATCATAAACACGCTTCGCACTACAAACATCGTAATCGATTCGGTGTCTTTATATTAACCTGACCAGTTGTTCTCAAGGTATAAACTTTGAACAGTTCTGATCATAAAATTCATTGATATTTTAGTTTATTGCACTAGCATTTATTGTAGTGTTCCAATCTGGAAAAAACTGTATTTCTCTCTGCAATTAAATTTTTTTATATTCTTTTATAGTTGTGCTATAAATAAATGCGTTAGTAACAGATGCTAAAAAAAAATAATACGAGATATATTTATATATAAACCTCGACTCTGCATCTTCTTATTCAGTAAATTTTTATATGTAATTCTAATTATTACTTTCTCTAACTAAGACATATTGTAATCATGTCAAATTTTCTATATCGAGTTTTATTGGTCTGTGTTTATGTGAACAGCATAGGGCAAAAACGCATGGGGTATCCACCAAGGGATACGACAGGAACTTACCGGTCGAAATTCTTCAAGCGGATGTATCACTGTACCGAATAAAGTTTTCAGTTTTTTTTGCGATTTAATAAAAAAAAATGGCAACAATTTTCTGTAAACTTGGTATATCAACTACATATAGTTTTATTTTGAACATTTTACTAAGAAAATTAATTTTTTTTTGAAGAGAGGCGGTGCTATTTTAATTTATTATACAATTTTATCAACTAAATAAATAATAATTGGAATTAAATATGTGGAAGTGGAGAAATTATTTTGTTTCTTTCTAAAAAAAATATTTTCACCCTTATAATACCCCTAGCTATTTTCTTTACCTGGAGACGGGATTGCCCTCCATGTGTCAGTACACATTAGGTACTCATTTTTCTTATTTGCAAAAGGTTTTGAATATGTCAAACAAACTCTTCCTTTTATTCTCGCGAATAAAGTCATCAATAGGCAAGTATTCTGGTATGCAGAATGGGAGAAATTAGTTGGAAAATTGAATGGCAGTATGCTGGTAAATTATACTAATTGTGAAGATTTTAAAAGATGGTCTAGTGCGGTGCTAGGGGCAGTCGAGGTTGCCCATAAGAAGGAATTAATGCATAAAATTGCCACCTCAAAGTTTCATAGTTTGTATAAACATTTAAATTTCGAACTGGGCCGTAAAAGTTATTTAGTAAATAATAAGATGCACCTAATTAAAATTATTTTTAAAATAAGAGGCCAGTTATTTAACTTGAATTTTAAACCATGGTGTACAGATCGGAGCGGGAACTGTTCATTATGTAACATGGGTGTGTATGAAGATACTTACCATTTCATATGTCGCTTCCAGTGTTAATTGAATTTAGAAAACATTGGTTACGTAAAAATGTGTTAACATTTGATGACTTTATAAGTTACCTAAACGGTCAAAACTGGTACAATCTGTACAGGTACATTATAGTAGCTTGGCGTTACCGACAATTCATGGTTGCGGAATTTAATTATTAAAATATTCTTTGTTTTCAGCTTTATTTCCTCTTCTGAATTTGTTTATTTTCTATTTTATTTGTTTTTAGCTTATTTAAATGTAAATAATTAGAGTCAACCTGGCAGACGGACCTTGTCCATTGCTATATAAGTTTAATTTGTCATACAAGATTCTTTTATTTTTTGTATTTTTCTTTCAATAAACTTAATTATCTATCTAAATATGTGGGTACGTCCGCAATGCTGGATAACATCCGGTATTTTCTACGTCGTAGCATGCATATTGGTTTTGTTCCTGACCGGTTTCGGATTTTCATCCATTGTAAGAGCAAATTCACCAAGTCCATGTAGAGAGTTCACTTCAACCAAATGTTTCTATTAGACTCACAATTGTTGGTTGCATATATATGTGGGGAAGTTATAAGGCAATATGTTCAAAATATGAACGTATGTGTGAATTCGGTCTGACGTGGGATGAAAACCAATATGCATGCTACGACGGATAAAATACCGGATAGAATTAAATATGTTGTCCAATTCTGACTTTAAAGAACATCGGTTAACCGGAAGTATGGTTTTTACTGAAATTTTATTAGTTTTATACAATTTTATCCTTAAAAACCCCAACAGATTTCATTAAATTAGTTACACTAACTAAGAATAGAATTAACTAAGAATTTGTAACTTTGAATTATCACTTTGGTTTTGGAAACTTTTTTTTGCGAGGAAATTCATTTAAAGAAATTTTAGAGGAGATGGTGTTTATGGGTTCCTCCAACAAGTCATTTTATTAAATTTAAATTCTCCCAATTGATATCAAATTGAAGACAAGCAAACATTTGGTATAAATTGTAAGTTTGAAGGAAATTTGTCAGGAAAGCTTGTAAACTGCCATAATAGAAAACCGTGTAAGTAGTTCAAACCAGATTTTTATTTTTAATATCTTATGAAAATTTATACCACCATTTCACGACTTTACCATCTGCTAATAAGATCGATTGAATACATCGAATGGTGGAATTCAAATATTAAAAAAAAAATATCAATTAACAGAAAAATAGCACTTTTTAGACTAACATGCGAGTGTTTCACAGCTGATTATTTTTGTTTTGTTTTTTTATTTCACAGAATATCTTGTACATTTCAGTAATACTAATCAACACTGTGACCTTTCCTGAAATTAAACTTGTACATTCATAACATGAGGTTGTTTTAAAATTCAATGCATATATTTGTAATTTAATAAGAAGCATTACATGCAACCTCTAATACCTATTTATGTAACAAGATACAATAATCAAGAAAAATAAAAAAAAAAACAAAAATAATTGACGGCAATTTAATGAACAATAGATATTGTTTCTCATGCATTTTGTATGTTATGAATGCAGTTGTGTACAATATAATATCACCACATCGTATTCAATTTAAAATTCAATCATAAAATAAAATTGCATCATTTTAACTTGCAATTAAATATATTTATTTATTCATTTATTTTTTTTTTGTATAGGATACCCATAATTTATATTTTCCTGGGAAACTGAAGCAGAAAAGCTTTCAGTAGGAATTGTTTATTTCCCTATTTATTGAAAATAATTTCTATAAAGCTCGCACGCTTAGTCAATTAATTTGTATGAGTGACTCGTCTATTATGTAAGAAATATATAGGAATTTTAAACAAACTGTTCACAGCAAAATCATTTCTATAAAAAAATTGCCCAAGATTTCGTGTTTAACTAACTACTTCCAAGGATTTCAGGATCTAACTAGGTACCAACTTTTTTTTCAAATTGCTCATTGACATAAATTGAAATTCACCTTGCAAAATTTAATTTTTAAAACCTCTGCATTCATTTAATGATTAACAGTTAATGTTAAAGTGCGCTTATTTATTTTTTTGTTAAAGAATAGTTTTTTGTTATGTGAAAACAAAAAATAACTTAAAAACGAAAAATCGCAGCAAGTTCAAACTGGTTATTACGTTTAGTCAAACAACACTTAAGAAACAACACGAAAGTGTCGCCCAAACCCATCAAACGAAGATGCTACTTAGAATTAGAATTAGAATGACGCAGAGGGGGACTCAAACCCAGGCACTGCAGCCTCCCATTGAGGCTTATTGTGCCAACCCCTCGAAACCTAGTAGAGGAAGTCTCCCTCTTCATGAGGTCCAGAACCTTCCCCAACAGTCCTTCTCGGAGTAGGATTTCCTCCGGGCTTATCGTGCCGAAGATCTCGTAGCGCAACTGCCGATTGCAACGCAATCAAACAGGAGACTGGCACAGTCTCCTCCTCCTGACACAGTCTGCCACAAGGTCTCTAAATCCACCAATCCCACCTTGTGCAGATGTTTCTTGAACCTACCATGACCAGTAAACAGATCCGTTATCAGAGAAATCTGATACCTGCTTAGACCCAGGGTGTCTCTGGTTCCTCTCCTACACAACTTTAGAAGACCATTTTGCCGTGTTTTGCCCCAGTACTTAGCCGCCAGTGACTATTATGCTCTCTCCGAGTCCATTCTCTCAAGATGCTACTTAAGTGCTTTTTTTTTCCATTTTTTTCTGAAAATGGCCCCAACGATTTTCCTTAAACTTCGTTGCTAATTAAAAACAGGTCATTTCCATACAATTTAGCTGACCTAAGACCTATAAAAATATAAAGTTTCATTACAATCATTGTCAAAATTCCACTTTGAAGAAAAACCGATTTAAAGTTTAGCGACTATACAAAATATTTCAGAATTTTTTTTACGATTCCACCTAAAACTTAAAATCTAACTGCGCAGACATATACCCTTATCCCAGTAGTTTGATTGTTTTTAAAAATAAATGATTTACGTGAGAACATAGGGGTAGGTGGTAGGCCTTTTTTTTTATCCAATCCCAACTGTGGGCAATTTAGCCATTCTGCCGCGGGCAACCCAATATAAGAGAGCCCTAGCGTAATAAGGGTCTTGTTCGGCAGCATCCTCACGCTGCTGATATAGAGCTTGGCACACAGCAAGGTGATCACCGTTCAGTGTGCCATCGTTGCAAAGCGGGCATCCAGCATTTCGTACCACTCCAATCCTATGCAAGTGTTCGCGTAAGTAGTTATGGCGAGTCGTCATTTTGAAATTGACAGTGAACACACGTTGAGGTAAGTGACTAGGGATCGCTTGACCTAACAGAGTAGCCCAAGCTTTTCCTTGTGCCTGATGTTTGTGTAAATCACTCAGCATGTCCTTCATGGTGCTGTTTACCAGGGAGCATTATATTCCTGTTGACTCATCTCAGGATGGTAGACCTGAGATATTAGCTTTACTTCTAAATTGCACAACTAATATTTTTAAGGCTTGATAGAAGCGCTACTAACTCGTTTTAATGTTTTCATTTCGAGAATTTCCCTTACGCCTAGTAAGAGAAGCTACATGTTTTGAGGTCCCCTGAGTACGAAAACAATGTTTTTGGCCTATGGTTTATCTGTGTGCATTGTGTATAAACAAAATCTCCCCAAAGACGAATAATCGCTTTACCGCCATTTGACTCGAAAGTTTCTGTCAAAATCCATCAACCGGATGTGCAATATTACTGAATTTTATTTATTTAGTTTTTCATCGATTTTCTTAAAACTTCGTATACTAAATTTACACATAAATGCCTATCACTTTTATTTGATAAATGTCTACAGGAAATTCATTTTGGGGAGGTTCTGGGGGATAAGCTTCTCTGTTTCTAGTGTACCACTTCAGTATATCTATATAATATTGAAGAAAGTACCGTAAAAGCATTGGTATAATCCCAAATTTAAAGAAAACCGTTTAACCGGAAGTTCAACTTTACACTATCGATTTCTGAGATTTTTGAATTTTCTTGAAAACGGCTACAGGAATTTTCTTTAAACGTGGAATGCTAACTGCGCAGACAGATATAAACATGTCACTTTTATTTGAACCTTTTTTCGGAAAAGTTTATTTTAGAAGTTCTGGAAGAACCCATGTCAGTTATGTTCAAATTTAAACTACTGCCATACCCGTTGCTTTTGGGTCAGAATTGGCCGCCACGCAGGGAGGTTTATATCTATAACTCCTACCACATTGTTTTTATGGCAACCCGAATTAAATGTTTGTTTACATGCAATCTTGATGAAAATTTTCAATTACATTATATTAATTACTGTAAGAGAAAGTCGTGTGAATAATTCTCATCAGAATTCTCGCCGTGAAAACTGTGGCGAGTAAACGGATTTCTGCTATCTAAGCTGGATAAGACGATCAACAAATGGGGATTTGAGAGGGATGACATGATTAGTATTGGTAGTCTAGGGGATAATAATCTTACGAGACTAACGGAGGCGGGTTATTCGCTGTTATTCAGATGGCTCTAGGCATGAGGGGACTGTCAGGAGCGGAGCGGGAGCATGGTTGAAGGAGTTGGAAAGGGGGCGTTTGGTGGCCTTGGGAGATATGGCCATGTTTTCCAGGCTGAGGGCATTATTGAATGCTGCCGCCTTGTGAGGGAGTGGCAGGGAGAGATTAAAGAGGTGCGGATACTCTCCGACAATCAGGCCGCACTGAGGGCTTTGAGTAAGCCATGGTGGAGCTTGAAATTAGTGGGAGAATGTAGAAGAAGGCTCAATGCCTTAGCTCGGAGGGGTAAGGTGCATGCGTCTATATTGGATACCCGGACAAGCGGGAATAGAGGGCAATGAGATGGCGGATCAGTTGGCTAGGGAGAGATCATCATTACCATTCTGTGGTCCTGAACCAGCCCTTGCCGTCACTAAGAGGTTTTGCGATAAACATAGTCTTTGGGAGACAAGAGTCTTGGAGAAATGCTGGGGGGACACGCAGGGGTGCCTCCAAGCTAAAAGATTTATAAAAAGAATCAAGCAAGGAGTTTCGGATTATCTCCTGTCCCTTAGTAGGACAGGCCTGAGGATCTTGGTTGGGGTAGTGACTGGTCACGCTTGGGTGTCCCATTTGTCAGAACTGTCGAATTAGGGAAACGGTGTATCACTACTTATGTCAGTGTCCCTGTTTCGCCGGTACTAGGTTTCGTGTATTTGGGAGGGCAACACTCTCGCAGGATTGTCTGGGTGAGTTGGAGTTAAAGGATATCTTGGGATATTGTAGATTGACCGGTAAGCTACTGGGTAGATTATTTAAGGGGTTGAATTGAGGGGTATGGGGGGGGATAAAAGCGTTATAGGCTTAGGTCCCATGCTACTAGGCACTCCTATTATAATATAATAATATGGCCAAAAAAAACATGTGACATGTGTGGCACGCTTTTGATTGCATTTATTTAAAATATTCAGGCTAATCAAATGTTTTGATTAAATTCTACGTTTGTAAAAGTTGTTGCCGATTAAATTGAAACACGCAGGAAGAGAAATTCATGTGATGGTATTTTTCTCGCTAGATTTTTCTTCCCATTCATGCAAAATTATCTTAGTTTTCTGCCAAGAGATCGTTGAACATATTCAGATGTAAAATACCTATAGATAAATAATATATATTTTTTGCTTACAAACTGACTTAGCAAGGTAGACAGGTTTTTTGTTATAGATCGTATTTTCATAAAGGTTATTTATACTAGAATAGGTTATTGGAATTTTCTTTATAATTGTATGAAAATCTTGTAATATTCCTTCGAAGTATACTTGAAATAAAATACGTACTTATCAATTTCAAAGGTTTGAAAAAAAAAAAATATTGAAAGGTGATATTAGAAAATTCGTCCTCTGTTCGGTATATCTCTAATATGAAAAAAATCGCAGAAAGTTCAAACATGATATTTAGTCTAACCCCCCTCCTACCAGGGGACCCGACAATGAGAGTTTTAACATAATCAATCAACCGGAGTACCACTTTATTGAGCGGATTTTTCATTTTTTTTTGTGTGCAATTCTCTCGTAAATAGTTCTAACGATTTTCTTTAAATTTATCGTATCAATTATATCATATTAAGGGCTAAAACTTTTATTTGTTAACATTTTTCTGGGAAAATTCATTTAAGGCGACTTTTAGAGGAGGAATGGGCTTATGTTTTCCTCTATAATGTTATTTTCTTTTTTTTTTTTAGTTTATTACACAATTATATTATCTAATTAATATTAATTAAAATTAAATATGTTGCCAAAATTCTGAAAAGAAAATCGAGTTTAAAGAAAATCGATAGGACGGAACTTATTACTTAATGAATAGTTTTTTCAGTTTTTTGCTTTTTCCCCCCAAAAATACCTGCGGATTTCATTAAATTTGGTTTATATATTAACTATGAATAAAGTGATTTATCATTTTGAAAATTTTTAAAGAACTTTTGGAGGAAAGGGAAAATTTTGCTTTTCTCAAAAAAGTGATTTTATCGAGTTGAAAAACTCCTGTTTATGTAAAATTAAGGACCAATAAACATTTGGGAAAAATTTATAGGTTTTGAAGAAAATTTGTCGATTACAACTCTGTAAACTGCAGCAAGAGAAAGTCGTGTGAATGTTTCACACCAGATCATGTTTTTTTTTCCATAAATTAGTTTCAAGTTAGTCAAACTTTATATAACTGTTTATATAAATGTTGATTTCCTTTTTGTTCCAAATGTCACAGAGAAATTATTTATCAAACTATACTATCAACTTTAATGGGAAATATTTCCAGTAGAACTGATAATAATAAATTAGATCATATGTTACAGGAAATATATATAGTTTAGACAAATAACTATATTTTATCAAATGAAAATTTCTGAAACAATGAACCATATTTTCCATCAAAATAACTAAAACTATATTTATTTAATGAAGGAGGACGTCACATGAAACAAACTAACAAACTACGAACACTAAATGTATAGTTCATTTATCTAAACTAACTTTTAAATTTTTTATATTTCACCACTTAATTTGATGCGAAATAAATTAATTTATTTGATGCTAACAAAAAAAATAAAGCCATCATATGACGAAGATTACAAAAGTTTAATAAAGTATAACTGTAATTACGAATTTATTTTAATGAAAAATTAATTAATAATTGTAATAAATTTATTAATCAACCAAAAACTGACATCATCAACCATTTCTGTTTTGTTTTTTTTGTATTCATTTATTTTTTTGGACAACTATAAATTGGTCCCAATCATGGGCGTGAAAGAATAAATTTAACGTCAAGGTCATGGTTGATTTCATATGAAATTTTTTTGATTCTGATAATTACGCAGAAATACCTATTTGCTTTAATTTATTTATTCAACGATATTGCTCAATAGATACAGTGGACCTTTATATCAGATCTACGTATTATTGTCATGTGTTTAACTTAAACTTCATCGTTAATTCTTTCTATTTGTCGGTAACCAATTTAATTGGCAAATATCTAAGAATAGGCCAATATACGATTTGATATCCTTCTGTGAACACGATCTTACTGAATATATTTTAAGTTTTCACGATTGTCTTGAAAAAACTGCTATAACGAATTTCTTTAAACTTCGCATACTATCTTCCCAAGCATAGATCTCTAACGTTTATTTCCAAATCCACACAATACAAAAACCCATTAAACGTTTCATTGCAATTCCAAGTTTTAAGAAAATCAGCTACTACAACTTTACTCAATTATTAATCTCGCGAGATTTTCGAAATTTACGATCAATTAGAATTAAATATGTTGTAAAAATTCCAAGTTTACAGAAAATTGTATGTCGATTATAAAACTATGAGATTTATAATGAATATTGTTCGAGTGTTTCATGCAAGAATTTTTTTAAATATTTTTTTATGATTGGTTCGCTGGTAATAAACCGAAATTAATTTTATGTTGTCCAGAACCGTGAGGGACATGTAATTAACAAGTTCTGGGTTGTGACAAGTTTGAATTGATTAGATATCCCGGGAATGGACATTGGCCTTATTTTATAAAAGCCATTAAATATGCGTAGGTTTTGTACAAAAACCTGGAAAATCTAATTATTCCCTCAATACAAGGCAACCCATTTTTCACTAAAAAAATTAAAATAATAAAACGAAATAATTTTTTTATTCTTAAAAATTCTGAAATTTTTTCAACACTAAGAAATCTAAATTTCAATAGTGAACTCAAACCAATATTTATATAATTATTTCAGTGAGAATTTAAAGAGTAAATTAGATATGAACGGAGTGATTGCCAGAAAATCCTCTTTATGCGAACTCTTACTGCTTGTAAGGGGAAGTACTGCGGCGATCGTTTAGGTTTCCGAAATTTTCTATTAATCGGATTATGCTTTCTTTGAGGCCCCCTGGATACAAACAAAAAACAATCTAGGCCATCTCACATTGAAATGTTCAAATTCACGAATGGGGTGATTTATATGCGTTTAAAGAACATAATATATAAACTAAGTAATGGGAATCATGCTAGATTCCTTTTGTAAGTATGTAGATAGAAAAAAAACACCCCTCTATCTTAAGATAGATTTCTTGGGCTGCACATTGATTATGTTCAAGAACTGTGGTTTGGGACAGGAAGTCTGTGAAAAAGCTTACAGTATCAGGTTACCACCTTCTAGGGAAGATTGGTTAAGATTGGGTCCGTCTGGTATGGAACCTGATAATTACCTCCAGTGTTACAAGGTCGGTTCCAAAATGGATGGTTGCTAATTAAGACAGGAGATCACCTGGAGATCACTTTTTTCTAGGCAGGGATTTATGCTATTTTTTGTTATTGTATTTTGGATGAGTGGGTATGTTACAGTAACTTAAAAGGTGTTTGTATCTGCTCGGACAGTCAAACTGCGTTAAAGGGGCTGAGTTCAAGTTGGTACAAGAATGTTTTGAACACTGGACGAGCAGTGGACGAGATAAGCTGAGTGGATTGTCGGCAGGCTAAGATTCTCATTGGGGGTCCAGACAGGGCTATTAGTGAGATTTGGCAATGTCTTCACGGTCCTCCCTTAGGCATCTGATTGGGTCCATTCCTGGGGCATTGAGGTTCAAGAAGTCATCTCTACGTAATGGGGCTCATGTCAAACCCCTTCTCTAGAGTTTGTGAGACAAAGGAAGAAACACCCATCCATCTTAAGGCTGAGAAGATTATGTTTAGTTACTCTGTTTCGGCAAAGGTTTTCTTAGGCTGTTTCCCCCTTGAGATATGTGTGGATAAATAGAACACTTGCCTGTTTTAATAGGCGTTTTGCTAATTTGACTAGCTATTGAGAACTTTTTGGCCTCTTGACATAGAGTTAAGTGATATTTTCTTGTAAGTCGCTGCTTGTTGCAACCCTTTAAAAGTTGTTTTATAAACTTCTCGATAATTGTTCCTTGATATATAATCTATTATCGTTAAATTGCTCCAATAGCTTCTTGTTTGCAGGCTCTTGCATAACGATTGCTGTTTTATATCTTTTTGAAAACGCTAATTTCAGACTCTTTGATTGTCCTTTTTTCTAGACTCTTGAAGTTTGATTTTTATTTCTGACATAAAGCACTGAATTTGGCGAAATGAAATAAAACTTTTGGTAAGACTTGGTTTGGAGTCTGGCGCAGCTCTTAATGAAAGGTTTGGAACTTGAAGGTTGGGGTATTCGTGCGTTTCCTAAAGGTGGACATATGAGAGTAGGTAAGGCTAGAGCTAAAATGCGCGGCAAGAGAACTCTAGCACTTAAGCGTCTGGTAGCAGCAACATGGAGTGTTCGTAAAGTGTTTGTGTGTGTGTGTGTGTGAGAGAGAGAGAGAGAGAGAGCTAAGTTTACCTGTGTGCGAAGGCATGTAGATGCATACTGTACTGTACAGCCTTCTATATAAAGTGTGAGAATTGAATATGCCAGTGTAAGTATTATTAAGCTGGGAAATCCCTCAAGAACTGGATAATCCACTCTTCGAAATATATATAGATATTTCAAATGTTTCAATATAAAAACGATATTAATTATTATTAGCAAGCTGTTTGGCCATTAAAAGCTAAAAGAAAAATTTTTGTTAAGTTTTGGAATTAACTAAGATTGAATAATAAGCCAATATCTAGATTACCATATCTCGATCTAACCCTAATTATTTCAAAGTTAATTTCTAGTATCTGTTTTTTTGTTCATCACTTTGTTCATTTTCATTCAATTGGACATTGTTTTTATTAAGCGACAAATTGTAGCCATAAAAATAATGATCAATTATACAGTATCGTAAAAATATAAATTTATATGCCCATTATTGTTCAATAATGAATTTAATACCAAACCGGCAACCATTGATTTATTTTGTACAATTCTAAAAGTTACATTTTCCCTCTATGAGTTAATAATTATACAACCGTTTTAAACATGAAATTGAAACAAACTTGGTTGATTTAACCAAGAGGGCAATATAACGATAGAAAAAACATCTCTAACGAAGAAACGGAAAAACAAATTGAAATGGAAATAAATTCAGGAGGAAATAATACTGGCATCATTTCATGACCGCTCGTCTAAAGGTTTCCATTTGACATAAATACCCAATTTGAGTTTCATTTATTGCAATTATTAAAAGGCTAATTAACAAATTGTCATCAAATTTGGTATTTTAACAACCTGTTTAATTGGTTAAAATATTTCAAACAAAACAATATCACATTTAAAGAGATTTATATATTCATAGATGCAATTAATCATAATATATTAAAAGAAAATCCTTCGGATCCATTTTAATTTCGTATACTATCTGCATAGATATAGGAGGAAAAGTAATGTTATGGTTTCCCCTAAAGTACCACTGCAATTCATTCTATGATTCCTACCACTAATAGAATATTTACCAACCTTGGCAGGTAGAGGAGTGATTTTATAATGAATGCCACAAATCCCGCACTAATATAATTTTTGGAGGGAGGAAAATGTTTCAAATTTATGTTTATATTTTTGGAGTTGGCATATCAGTTGGCATATCATTTAATTCTTATAGAAGATTTCGACAAAATTTCAAAAACCTCAAAAACTTACCCTATCCTAATGACCAGCTTTCTTCAAATCTGAAATATTCTAGCAATTAATGTAGATTAATTTAATATTAGAATAAATGTTAGAACCACAAATAATTTTGGGCACTTTAGTGGGAAGCTTAACACTATTTCATTTGTTACAGTTTCCGCCAGAACCACATCCCCCACCCACCGAAAACAATCAGTTTTCCCAGAATAATGTTTGAAATTAAAGTGATAGATTTTTCGCCGTGTATAGGTAGATAGTATAGGAAATTTAAAGAAAATCGTTGTGGCTATTTTCCAAGAAAATTGCGAAAAACTGGAAAAAAGTAAATACCATTCAGTATAGTCCCTACTTCCGGTTGATGAATTTTGTCAGGAACTTTGTATCAGATGCGATGTTAAGTGGCCCCTAGACGATCAATATTCACGTCAATATATTGCATAAGAATTGATATTGCACAATAATATTGACCGTCTGTACATCAGATCGAAAGATTGCACAATATACTGAGTCAATCAAAAAGAGTTTTGATTTTTATTGTGCAGTCTAATAAATATTGCATCGTCTGTGGGCAGTATTGCGCAATCTGGTTCAGTCTTGTCCTGACAGGTTGGAGTCAACATCAACTTATCTGCAAAAGATGACTACAAAGAGAAAAAATGAAAAAAGAAAATTCATTTTAAAATGCATCGAGGTGTATCGGAGCTTATCCGCTTTGTGGAATATCAAGAGTAAAGATTAAAGCAACAGAATAAAAAAAATGAACAGTACGAACAGTTGCTTTCTAAATGTAAGAGAATACTATTCGGATGCTGATAAGTCAAAATTAGTGAAAAAATTTAATTCGTTGCGCACTAACTTCAGAAAGGAATTAAACCGAATACACATGTTGACTACAAAAGTGTCAGCCATGAACTAATGTATTGTGCAATAATATTGCCCCGTGTGTATTGGCCAACAATTTATTGTGCAATATATTGACGTGAATATTGATCGTCTAGGGGCCACTTTAGTAACTAAACGGAATACCATGGTGCTTACTGCGATTTCTGTTGTTGTTGAGATATGGCCAACTCCAAATTTAATACAAATTTCAAGTCTGAAGAAAATTTCGTGTCAGAATTTTTTTCGTTTTTAAGTTATTATACAACTAATTGTTTTCATCTTTATAAGTAGAAAGTGGGCTTTGCTGGAGTTCAGTGATTTTTCTATTTAATAGCAATTTATTCGTATCTGGTATTTTATCCGTCGTAGCATGCATATTTATTTTCTTGCTGGCCGGTTTCGGATTTTCATCCATCGTCAGAGCAGAAGAAGAAGAAGAAGAAGAAGAAGTCTTTATTTAATTTACAAAATTACATACATGTAAAAATAGTATTTCAATTACAGTGAAATTAAATAAAATTAAAAAAGTAATATAAAACTAAAAATAAATTCCTTATAAAGACAAACAACATGGTCAATTGACCGTCCGTGGAGTCTATGATTTATTGTTGCATTTTTATTTATTTATTTTATTTTTTATTTTATTTTTATATATATATATTTTAATTTTTTTTTTAATACTGTTATTATTATTATTACCTTATATACTTCTTTCTTTTCTGTCTTAACTATACAATATAAAGTATAAAGCATTAAATTGAAAAACTGGAAAACAAAAAATAGATTTACAATTATCTTGGATTAATAAGTGATACTCGTTTTGCATAAGCTACGGTACAATACTGAACCAAAGCAACCCAGTCTTTGCCGTTCAAATAATCCACAAAGCTTTGTCTAGAAAGAGTAGGCGAACCAAAGTAACGACCGCGCAGTTCAGCCAATGCTGGACAATCCGCCAAGAAGTGGAACAGGTCCTCATACTCATTACAGACACATAGATTGCATTCAAGGTCGGTATTCTTAAAATATTTGTAATTCAACGGTAATAGATCACCTCGAATTTTAAATATCCACCTCATTGATTTCAAAGACAAATCATCAGTTAAATACAATTTATTTTCTAAATTATAATGAAGTTCTTTATAAAATGGATAACAATTTGTATTAAATACCTTCAATTTGCAAATGTTATTAAAATCACTGTTTAAAGATTCAATTATAATATTAAGCGTAGTTTTCCACAAAACGCTATTGTTACAATTTATGAAGTTTAAATTAAAATTAATATTAACTTTTTCAGCATGACTCTTAATTTCTGAAAACCAAAAATTATTCTTTTTTATTATTTCAGTAGCTAAAATTTTGGGATATCTATTTTCGGAAAGGTTTAAGGATCTGAGTAGATATTTATAGTGTAGTTTTAATGTGTAAAGGAAAATAGGCGGTAATTTGGTTTCGAAATGTAATAGCGCTGAGGGTGCGTATTTTGGGCATTTCATTAATTTTTTTATGAAAAATAAATATGCATACTACGACGGATAAAATACCAGATGTTATCCAGCATTGCGGATCCATCCACATATTCAACAATTATTCGTATCTGTTGGTGACTAGTAAATCATGCACTCACTGGATGATTGCATTGCACCTTTTGATTTGGCTTGTATTATTTAGTAAATATTAAAATCCTCTGACATACAGCATTTTCGGGGAAAACACAATGTCGCGAACAACAAAGTTTCACTTTTAGCCATAAAATAAAAGAAACTATTAAAAAATTCATTAAGTAAAATATAAATGAAAGATTAATATTAAATAAAACCGAATTAAAGAAGGAGAAAAAAAAGTTTTCCAACAAGAAAATCAATTAAATAGTCTCAGATTCTTTTTATGAAGATGTTAAGTTTGCAGTAGTTATAGCACTGAAGTATGCACGGCAATACAATAAAAAGAGTCATTTAGTTTTATTGATATTAATCCTTACATTTTACTCTTCTTTTTTTTCTATTTTTATTACTCCATTCCTTTTTACTGCTACTATCTCCTTGCACTTGCTTCTTTACCCTTTGTCATTTCATTCGTTAAGTTTGAATAAATTCTACAACAGGCATCGATCCAAGGTTTTATTATATAATTAAAATTTAATTCTCAACTGATATTACCAATTAATTTAATATGTATTATTTATTTATTTATTTATTCATTATTTATTTACAAGATAGTTGGTTTTGAATGGCAATTTTTTAAATAAATAAAAACAAATTATCATATGCATCAATTTAAAAGAAAATTCTACAAATAAAAGCGACAAATTAATATAAAAAATCAACAAGGAATTGGTCTTATTCGTCAATTAGTAAGTATTTCAATTTAAAAGTAATAATAAGAAAATAAAATAGATCATTCAACTTCTGCTGATTATCAATATTTAAGGTTTGAGCAAGGCAGTAATTGTTTTGTAGGGAAATATTTAGCGATCTAATGCTTTCTGTATGGATTGAAATATACAGGACAGTGAAATGTGTTTGGTGTGGATGTGCTGTAGTGTAGTGGTAGCTTGTGGCGTGAGCGGTTTTGTAAAAAGGGCTTGTTGTATGTTCAAAGAGAAGAGAAATAATAAGAAATAATTAAGAAAACACTGGTAGATAAAATTAAATATATTATCTTTAAAGAGATTTAAATTTCTTTACAATATCACAGTTATATGTTTAATAAATCAATTGTTAATCTAGAATAAATGTAATCTCTATCACTGGCACTGAGTTTAAGGCAGCGATTTCTGAAGTAATGTTCTGGTAGAATGTCTAGCTCAGACTATCCTTGTTAGAAACCAAAAAGCAGACTGTTCAAAAGAATGCCTTCTCTTACAAAACAGTTGGCCAAGTGGCATTGTATTAATTTAACGGATTCTTGTGCCTTTGTCTCCCTAAATAGCAATGACCTTAACTTACAGTAACTGACTCTAAAATACATTATTTTTGCCAAAATTGTTTCACTTAAAATATTTTTCAAAACTATTTATTTTTGCATTTCTTCTTCCACTACAACAAGAGACAAAGAAGTGTTCTAGTGAACTCAAAATTGCTTTTTATTGCGTACAGAGTACAAATTGTTGTGCGATCCTAAGAATATTTAATATTTCTATTGTAATACATTTATTACATCCTTCCAAGATAGCCCGAGTGGACTGATCACTCTTATTTTAAAGATGGAACATTTAAATCTCTCCAGATAGAATTCACCTCAAGTCGATAGCGACACTTCTCCAATGGTTGGAACATTTTTGCGCAAAGATCTCTTTGAAAACGTCTCTTATCGCATTTGAGTTCAATGTCTTCTCACAGATCCTCGCTAAGGCGAAATAATGCTCTGAGTCGACAAAGCCAATTAGCGTCGTTGTTTACCATCCTGGACTGCATTTGAATATACTTTATTAATGTATTTCCTTGGGTATCTATTAGGGTCCCATTAGCATTTCCCAAAATTCAGAGTTTGAAGGAAATTGGTTCACCGGAAGTGCAACGACTTCCGGAACAGTTATTTTTAATTATTTTTTGATACTTTCTTCATAAAGACATAAAAGAATTTCACTAGATTCTTGTCATACTAACTATAACTATTAATAGAGATCTATCATTTATGTTTGAATTAGTTTTCGGAGTAAATTCATTTAAGGGAGGTTTTGGAGAGGAGTAAAGGTTATGCTTTCCTCCAAAAAGTAGGTTTTATAAGGTTTAGGATTCTTCCATTGATTATTCTTGAAGGCAACTAATTATCTAGTAAGAATTATATGTTGAAGAGAATTAGTCAATTATAACTATGTGAATTGCAGCAAGAGAAAGTTGTGTGAGTGTTTCACACCAGATTTTTGTTTCTTAGTATCTTATCTTCAACCTGTTCAGTTAATATGTGTTTAATTTATTTATTTTTGTTCTCATACTTTATAAGACACATAACTTTTCTTAAATAAAGTTTGCAGAGCTCCTGCAGAAGGACACCAATGGTATCCGAAACGTAGAGCAAAAAAAGAATTCCTTTTTTCAAAAAAAAAATATAGATATATATCGTAAAATCGCACTTCCGGTTGATGTGTTTCGTATTTTTCTTGTTCATTGTACATACAATTACACAGTCACTCGCTAGCTTGCCCCAAATACTTCTTCTTACAGTTTGTAAGAGAAAGAAGAGATTACATGTTTTGAAATAAATCGGGCAATTAGAATTGTAATCATGTAGAAAGAGAAATCCAGGGAGTTTCTCTGACTAAAGGTTATTTTATTTTTTTAATTTTTTTTGTAAACAAACAAGAATGCAGCAAGTTGATGAATTCCAGATTGCATCTCGATAATTGGAGAACATTCTTTTCAAATTTCACTGAACTTCTTTCAATGGTTTATTAAAAAAAAACCTGTATTACTATTTGATAGCAGACAGATACTTCAACTGTATTTTATAAAGATTTATTTATTTATTTTTAAATTAAAAAATTGAATTCTCATTTTCTTTTCTTTCTTTTTTTAAACTTTACATAGAAATAATTCCTTCATTATATTTCAATATTAATTATTAAAGTTTATTTGTTTATAAATAGGGCTTTGAAAGTAGTAGCTATTATTGACAATTAATTTAACATGGTTAATAAAAAATAAAAAAATTAACTACGAACGTGAGGTTTGTTCCAGATAAACTACATTCAAAGGGACATTAATTTAATTATGATATTCAACTTTTTTGTAATGAAGATAACTTGAATTATGAACTTTTTTAATTTAATTTAATTTTTTTTGTTATTATTCATTATTTTAATAAAAATATTTTTTTTTAAACTTTTAAATTATAAAGTTTTTTTGTATAAACATTAAAAATCACTTTGAAAATCATAAACAATTTTACTATAGTTAAATTGCAATAAAAAAAAGCTTTAAACTTTTTTTTAAGTGCAGACAAAAATAAACAACTAAATGAATAATAAATAAATCGTAAAATTGTGAAGAAGAGAAGGGGGGCCCAGGTGATTAGAGAGAGAGAGAGAGAATGAATGATAAGAACAGAGTGAGACAATGCGAGAGATCGGCAACACAAATTATAATCAACCATGTAGGTCTTACATTTTTTTTTAATGAGTCAATAGCTTTTTATGACTTTCGTTTTTTTTTTTTTGTGAGGGGGTGAAAATTATGTTAAAATAAAAAAATAAATAGAATTACACATTTTTTTTTGTTTTGTTTTTGTTTTTTATTGCTGTATTTTAAAGATTGAATTAAATGATTTACCAAAATTTCGTGTTAAAAAACAAAAAAAATCGTTTGTTTTGAAGTGTGACTTTCCATTTTTTGTTGTATTATTTTATGTTTTTTTTTCTGATTTTCTTATTAAATATACCAGCAGGTTTCTTTATACTTCTATTATACATATAGACCTTATCACTTTTTTGGACCATTTTTTATACGATATAATTGATTTTAGGGGGTAGTAGCGGTGGTAGTAGTGGAATGTGTAATGCTTCCCACATAAGTGGGAATTATAGTTTAATTTCTCAGATCTCCATAATATGTTCAAAAAAAACAAAAACAGATGTGCTTCCTTTATTGATCTTGATTTAACAATGACTATGCTAGAAACCTAAAATTTTACTTATTTTTCCCCCAGAGATAGGTATATACTACTTTATCTCTTATTTCCATATCCTATAACCATAGAATATTGGCTATTGGTATGCTAAATCCAACTAGTTGTATATATCAACTACATATACAGCCTTATCTCTATTGGGGTATCAATAAAAGTGTTGTTTAATCTGGGTTATATCAATAAGAAGCCCAAGATCGCTGAATTAGTGGCTAGTCCATACTCCTAATGGGGTTCTATAGTTGTTTATTATGGATTTTAGAAGGAAAGAAAGGACTTTTGATAAATAAGCTAGAATGAATGCTGAACACTTTATACTAAAGGAGAGACAGACACAAAACTGCTAGGACTTTACACCAATAATAGAAACTAGGTAGCGAGAGATTTGGACTGAGTAAAGAGAAGGGTAGTGGTAGGTTGCTGACGCGTTGTAAACTGTTGTAATAACTATCCTTCTGTAGGGCTAGCTCAGCTGTATATATACTAAGTCCCCCACTCTAGTCTGGCCTAAGTAGCGACAGAGAGATACTCAATTTTGTGTTTCTCTCTATGCTCTTCTCGGATCATATTACATGTTCAATTTGCTGTTTAATAGTTGGAAATGCCCCCTCTTTTGGCTATAACTCTAAAAATAATATCGAAACTGAATTTTCAGCCAATTTTCATGAAAAAATCACTTTTTCATTCACAGAGAATTAGAACGTATTTTTCCAGTGAAAGCTCAAGTTCAGAATCAGACCACAAAAGCAGCTCTTTCCCACTTACACGATAAAGAAAAAAAAAATGTAAAAATTGTTAAAGCCGGGAATCCCTAAAGCGACGATTATCTGAAACTAAAATTCCTTTTAGACAATTGTGTAGTTTTTTAAAATACTTTTTTTTGATTCATTTATATATTTAATCAGATATATTATATAATCAAATCTGATAACGCTGGATGTTATAAATTTCTTTCATGTTTACATTATTAGCTTCTTCATCTGCTGACATTATTACGATCTTAATCTCTTCTTGGAATTAACGAATGAAATAATAATTACTAAGTATAAAATATGAGAATGTGAATGGCAAACGTTGGCAGGCATAATTTATTGAATAAAAAAAAAGTATATGGTGTGAAGCACTAAGGCTAGGCGCATTCTTTCAATTTTTAATCGACTGTTTAGTTGTATGACGGAAGACTACGGGATTCTATGGGGGTGCTCATAATATCGACACGATAGTTGTTCGAACAGAAAAATAAAAAAACCGTATCGATCCTCTTTTGACAAAACAGTCGAATAACTATCGATTAACAACTATATGTACATGACCGTCTATTGGCGTGCGCATATACTCGACTGAACAGTGATCCGCGACCTTCAGTCATGTCCCCTTGTTGCGTTTCCATGTTGTGACACGACGTTGTATATATGGACCAATTAGTGAAATAATTTCATTAAAGCTCTGTTCACTCATTCTATAAAACTTGAACAACTTATCTGGATATTTCTTCAGATTGGAATGTAACGTATGGAATTTTCCATTCAATTATCTGTCACTGATTATGGGGTATACACTGTATCTCCTCTTCCTTTTCTTTTCTGTATGTTCCACATAAAGCAAAACAGAAGCGAGAGCTTGTCACTTATAGGGTTAATCATTTTATAAGGTACAGGATGATTCAAAGCAGGCACAGGAATGAATGTTGAGAAATTTTCACGGCAACTGATTGATTATATGCGCACCTCTACCAACTAAACAGTTTAGTTGAGTCGAAATCGCTAGGCACATCGATTTGGACTCAATAGTTTAGTCAAACTAACAACCGAGTGTATGCGCCTTAGCCTAAAGTGAATTTCTTTTACTGCAATTAATACAATTTCAAAAATTACGTGCACTAAAATAAATATAGAATGGTGGAGGTTACATGTTGGTAGAAACATCTGAATGTAGTAATTATATCAGAGATATTTGTTGCGTGATAGCCTGCTTCTTTTGTGGTCACTGTGTGGATGACATTTGTGGAGGATCATAAAAAGAAGTAGGCTATCACGCAAAAAATATCTCTGATGCTTTCCAGTTCTGCGGAACCAACCAAAACAACTGTGTAGTAATTGTATGGTGGTCCACAGACAAAGGCAGAAGAAAAAAAACCATCGAAGAAACACAAATAATATTTGAAATTTAACGCAGTTAACAAATCAAAGTTAGCATAGAAAATCGGTATAGTCATTTTCGAGAAAATTGCAAACTTTTGAAAAGTCAAAACCGTAGCAATAATTGAGAGTTCTAGTTACTTACAAAATACTTATTGGTCAGATACATCCTCAGAATTCCTTAAATTTGATTAGGCTTTTTAATTATTTAGTAAATATTCCATTGATTTTGTAGAGCCAGGGAAGGGCCTATTGAATTCAATGTTTTTTGTTTTTTTTATTAAGAATAATTGAAAAGACAATTGAAGTGAATAATAATGGATTTTACTTTGATAAACAAAATGATGTCTTATTTTTTAATACTCGTTAAAGTAAAACCACCAAAAACGCTAAGACTTTTGTTAGAATCCGAAAATTCATAAAACCGAATACCAAGTTTGAGTTTACTGCGATTTTTCATTTTCGAGATATTTGGTTCACACATACACACAGACTATTTGATAAAAACAAACTTTTTTCGTATTAACTCAATTTCGGAAACTTGACACGATCACAATACTTTCTCTTAGTAAGAGTAAGAGAAAGTAAAAAAAAGGAAACCTAAATTCATGATAATCAATAAACTTCACCCATGTTCAGTCACCCTCAGTATGGGTACCTTAGTTTTAGTTGTTCTCGGAGGAAAAAAAATGTTTTTAAGCTGTGCAGTTTTAGCTAAATCATTGTTTTAATAGTAATTTATTTTTATTATGAACTACTTTCATTTTCCCAAGTAATTAGAAAAACCTTATAATGGAATAAATTAACTTGTTACCGCCTTATTTCTTTTTTTTTTGTTGTTGTTAAAAAGGGAAATTCTATTTTCTTTTTCTTTATGGTCTGACCTCAAATTTTTAGGTCTCCTTTTCCTCGTTTATTTCCATTATTTTGTTTACCATGTTTATTGTAGCATTCAATTTTTTTTTCACTTAAAAATGTATTATTTCACTATTTTTCAATGTTTGCATACCTTTCTCCCAGCTTTGCATCGCAAAAACTTATAATTGAAATAGTTTAATAAATAGTTACAATTTAGTGAAGTTTAATAAATAGTTTCCGGCTTTTTAATTGGTTTTTCTTTTTTTAATTTTCTGGAAAAATATGACCTTTCTAACGTTTCTTTTGTTAAAAAGAAAGATGCCAAAAAGCGCTTATATATTTCCTTTCAGTAATGATTATATAGATAGAAACACTCACAGACATTCCCTTATTGCAATCGGTATGTTTATAACAGATTCGTTTTCTTAAACTGGAATTTTTAGTCAACTTTTAATTGCTCTTCTTATAAATAGGGATGATGAAGGTTATATGCTGGAACTCAGTCTAGAATTGATAGCATTTGAAAGTGATTACAATGTATTCTGGAAATTGGAAACCGACCAAACACGATAATATTATCTAGGGCAATTTTGTGGAATATATTATGAAGAAATTTAGTGAGGATCGGTCAAAAAAAGAAACGTTCAATTATGCCAACGTTTCAACAGAGTTTCCTGTCTTTATTAACGCTTTAATATATAGATAGATAGTCGTGAAGATGTGGTAAAAGAATTTTTAAACTTACACATTTGTTACATCACAGAAACATAAAAAAAACAAAAACTAATAACATTTAATTTTCTTTTTTTAAGTTTCTGCGATGTAATAAATGTATTTGTTTCAAAATTCTTTTCCCACATCTTCACGATTATCTATACATTAAAGCGTTGATAAACACAGGAAACTCTGTCGAAACGTTAGCCTAACTGAATGTTTCTTTTTTAACCGATCCTCACCAAATTTCTTCACAACATAATTCATCAATGGTCAACAAATACTTTTATAATTTTGTGGAATATAGAGAGTTAGAAAATTGAACTACTCTCACGAATCACTGGTGTAGCGAGGGTACTGCTTGGACTTTATAGTTAAACGAGAGAATGAGATAGATTAGCGTAAGGCCAAAATAAAACGGAGCGGCGTGACAGAAGAGCATGCTGGCAGACTGTTGCCTCCTTGAATGTTGAAGTATACTATATATTACGTATTGTGGACGAGCCTTCACCTCGAATTCCCCATGATTGATTCTGCCAGGGGTAAGTAGTTGGGACTTGACTTCCCTAGAAGGCAGTTGTGGTAGGAGGCCACTGCTACACTTCCTGTGACATCTTAGATATCGTATAGGTGTATTTGTAAAGGTCTGTGAGTTCTACATATAAATAGACGTCTATATGTTTATGAGTCCGTCATACATTTGAAATCAATCTAACTTCAAAGATTTTTGCAGGAGCTTTAAAAAATTAATTTTTTTCCAGACAAAATATTTCAAATAAAAGTGATTGTTTCATTTAGGGGATTGTTAATAATATTCATAGTTTAAAGAAAATCATTGAAGCCTTATTCTATTAAAATTCTACAATAACTCAGAAAGCCTATTCTATATAGGCGCATTTCCGGTTGAATGAATGATTTTGATCGAAACCTTAGTGTTAAATTTGATCTTCCTATGAGTTCCAATTTTTTTAAAATATTTCATTCGTATACGCACCCAGTTACAGTCCATTGATTCGCTAACAAACTTTTTTTTTCTTCCTATTTAGGATACCTCAAAATCTGAATTTCTTGGAGAAAATTCAAATTCGAAAGTAAATTTTTAAATGAAAATGTAAGGAAAAAAGGAAGAGTAAGTTGGTTATACTATTTTTTCCTTTCAAAGCCGAGGTCAGTTCACTCAAGTGGAAGTAAAAAAAATGTACAGAAGTTTTCGCAATTGATTTTTAATGGATTAAAAGTGGAGGAGTTTTATTAGGGAAATCCCGATATTAAACTTCAGCCCACTCCAGGGAAGAGATACTTACTTATTGGAGAGAGATACTTGAAACAACTTTCCACCCAATTATAAAAGCCAAATACTTTGAAAAGAATTTATTTTGGTGGGGGAAGGGGGGATTTCAAATTAATTTTCTAATTTTTTTCTTTTATAAATGCACACAAAGAGGAAATGATAATTTTGCATCTGTTTAATTTTAGTTTTAAATTATAATTTCTTACTTTTGGGGGAGTTTATAAGGTAACAAAGGGTTAATTAAAGGGAACTCAATATTAATGAATTTTGTCGTGAGGAAGTAGAATAGAACAGAAGCGGGGGGCGGAGTCTCATTCCACTGCGACCTACAAATTGAGGTCTATTGTGGATCCCCTTAAGTTACAGAACAGCCCCCAGCTTTGCCCTCCTAATCAATCCTAGCAAAGCTGAGAGCGGCTCCGTCAATCCCTCCATCAGACGGGATTGCCCGTCCCCAATTGAAGAAATCTAATTCTCGCCAGGCCGGCGCACTCACAAAGGATGTGCGCCGGGGTCTCCTCCTCTATCTTGCAGAATCGCCATACCGCACTATCCGCAAGTTGTAGGTGGTGCATGTGTCTATTCAGTCTACAATGCCCTGTTAGTAGACCCACAACTAACCTTATATCCCTTCGGGTTTGGCTCAGTAGGTCTTTGGTAAATTTAGGCAAATGTCTTTTAATGAAGAGCTTTGCCTGCCTCTGTCCTGGTGTTCCCTCCCACCAACGGAGACACTGATCTTCTATCCACCCCTTGATAGAAGTTTGGATGAGGCTCCTGGACAAGCCGCAGAAGGGTTCGGGGCCTATAAAGGTATCCTGCGAGCCCTCCCTCGCTAGGGCATCCGCCCTCTCATTGCCCAGGAACCCCGCATGTCCCGGCACCCAGGCGAGTGTCAGTTTATTCCGAGTACCCACCTCGGTGAGGGCAAGTAGGCAGTCCCACGCCAGTCTTGAGACTATTTGGTGTGAGGAAAGTCCTTAATTTTAACTTTAGGCCTGCCCCCGTAGACCCCAGCTCCGACCCCAGTCGGAGTTTTGGATCCATCTGTATACCAGATCGAGTTACCGAACAGGGGTGGGTCGCAGCCCCATTCGCCTCTGCTCGGTATGACAATATGGAAGTTCCTTTCGAAAAAATACTTAGGAACCATCCTATCCGTTGGCATCCCCAGAAGATAGTCCGCCTTGATTTCCTCAATCAACCTCTGGTTATTACGATCATGCCTAGAGGTGATGGGAGGCGGCCCCTGCAGGAGCCTATGTATTCCCATTCTGGCTTCGCCTAGAACGAGAATGTGTAATGGTGGCAGATTGAGGAGGACTTCCAACGCCGCAGTCGGGGTGGTCTTCATGGCCCCCGTGGAACCAAGGCATGCTCGCCTTTGGATCCCACCGAGCCTTTCCACTGCCCCCTTCTGCAACGTTTTGGTCCACCAAACTACCGGCGTAAGAAAGTAATCAATGTAAGAAATATTATAAGCCTTGAATAGTGTGTACATTATGTTTTGCAAGGTTTTCAGTAATCTATACCAGAAAAAGTGTTTAAAATTCAGTCATTACTTTGACTGAGGATAAGATTTCATTTCACCGGAAATTCCGTGTTTTGAGGTCCCCTGACTTGAAATTGTAAATAAACGATTCTGTATTTATACGTCTGTATAACAATTAGAAGATTTTTTAACTGTTCTTTTTTTTTTATATATGTTTTATGGCGTCGACTGCTGGGCTCTTTGGCCATATTCTTCGCTATATATATCTTTAGAATTAGTGACGTTATAAGTATGCGTCTGTGCACGGGGTATTTTCATTATTTTTGTGAATGCTCACCAATAGATAATATAGCCGTGTTAATAGATGTATACAGTTAATAGATGTATAAAAGTGGGTGGAGTACTGGATATTCCTTGCACCCCGCATACTTAAAACTAGAATAAAACTATGTGCACTATTTACATAACTTTCATATTGACATACACACAGGTGCCAGGGTTGCCATTCCCGGCTCAGATCCGCCCTTCCAAAAGTCAGTGGCTCCCGAATTAAAAACAAAGTGCAGGAAAGGTTTCCTACGCGACCAAAAGTTGCCACCCCTGGTCGGTATTGGCCCCTCCCTACACCCTTACTCACAATTTTCATTCCTATAAAAATTAAAATCTAATTCTAAATCTTATACTATCCCTTACAAGGTAATGGGGTTGTAGTACTCGATATTCCTATAATCCCTTATCTACCTAACCTACAGAAATTATCAAATAATAAACTACTTTATAGCAAATAAATTACTTTCATACAAACTCTTTCATACTTCTATTTATATCTATGTACCATCCTATAAAATCTATTAAACTCATCTGAACATTCCCAATGCCTTTAAAAAAAATACAATCATTCCTTCTAACTTATCACGTAATGACATTGCTATGACTTTGTAATGACATGGCAAAGTCATAGCAATGTCAAACCTTCACAGCAGATAACAAAGAAAGAATAATTTACAACTAGTGGCCTAGCCACTGCCTGACTTCAAGACAAGGCCGCGGGCAAACAAACAAACCAAGAGTAAATACCCTTACATCAAAGCAAGCACCGCTAAGGCTGGCCACTGACCTAAATCGGTAGCCAGCTGCTGTCATCAAACCAAGCACCACTGAGGCTGGCCACTGACCAAATCGGTGGTCACCAAACTAAGCAAGGTCGCACAAGGTCGCACACTAGGACAGATGTCTTGGTGTGAGTGTTGCTAACACTAATATATAAACTTCGCCCCATTGGAAGAGGGGATGATTATACGATTATACTTGAGTACGTCTTCATATACGAGCAGCAGTTTACGCGTCCCTATACAGTTTTTATTTATACTTATTATTACCTTAGTTGTGCATCTTAGTTCATTTATCTTAATCATTCTAATTTATTAGTTATTTATCTTCTATTTATTTCTAAGTATTCCTTGTTAATAGTTACCATTTTTACGTTTAAATTATTGTTCAAATACAGTCTATTTTTATAAAAATCCGTGTTAATAATTCGAGCACTAACTTCTAAAAATCTCTAAACTAACTTCCACCCTCTTCAAGACCACTACTACTTACCTCAGGAATCAAATTGAACGATTCCACTACATCTTGCAGTATCACGGTGGGATCAGATCATCCAATAATTGATTCCACTACATCACTTTGTTTCAGATTCTCTTTCAGATTGTCTGATAAGCTGTATAGCTGTCGCTGTCGTCTAATTCTTTGCAAGAGCATAATAAATGGCGAACTGTTCTTTAAATCGGGACAATGAAGTTGTGAATTTTTTATTGCCTCTTACTAAGGAGTAATTTTTTACATTCTCATACTTCTTAGTAAGAGATAGTATTGCGATCATGTCAAATTTTCGAAATTGAGTTTTCACCGGAAATTCCGTGTTTTGAGGTCCCCTGAATACGAAAAAAAAGTTTTTCGCGATTTTCATTAAACATTGTATACTGTTTACACACATAAATGTTTATCACTTTTATTTGAAACATTTTTATAGGAAAATTTATTTCTAGCGGTTTTGTGGGAAACGCTAACGTTAAGCTTTCCTACAAAGTACCACTTCACAAATTTGGAGAAAATCGCGTAAAGGAAAGTGCAACTTTACAGAATTGCAATGTTTCAGTTTTTTTGTTTTTTAAATTTTCTCGAAAACGAGACTGCAACGGTTTTCTTTAAACTTGGAATGCTCACTGAAACAGACTTACCACTTTTATTTTAATCATTTTTCTGTACAAAAATTTCTTTTCAAGTGTTTTCAGCGAATCCGTAACGTTACAATTCAAATGTTAAACTTGAGTTTGGGGGGCAGTATTGGCGCTATCTTTTGGATTAATTGTGTAAATATCTAAAATTTCTACCTGCTATTTGGGCCAGCCAATACCTCTATACTTATGTAGGATAATGAGTAGGAGTTTTCAAGTTTAAGGAATTGCATTATGTATTATGGACAATTTTATTATTGTATTATGTAAGAGAAAATCTTTCATGCTAGATTTTTTCAAAGAACTAGTTCATTTTCCGAGCTAAGGAGACTTAGATTGGAAATATATAAATATACACATATATAATAATGGCCCCATGAACAAATGCCTGATCTCTTGTCACGTAAAGCCATCCTGAAAAAAAAACAAAAATAGCTATTCGTTTGCTGAAATTAGTTCATTCTGCTAAATCGTAGCGATTATTTGGTGATTTGGGAGGTAAAAATAAAGAGAGGTAAAAGTGAATTAAACTCTGCTTGATCCTGCACTATAATTAAATACTAAAACATAGAATTTATACTTTAAGGACTTGATACAGATTAAGAAGATGTGATTAAATGAAATAGGAACAGAAATAGAACAGAAGTGTGTGTGTGTGTGTGTGTGTGTGTGTGTGTATGAACGAAGAGAGAGAATGAGATAGAGTCTTATCAATATTTATACTGTTACAGACTTCCTATATTGCAAAGTGGCCTACTATTTATACGAAAAACCTTTAGGGTGATTTGGGCGGTGTTTATTGCTAAAACTCGAATAATGGTCGAGTAATGGTGTTGCATCGCGTGTCAGATGCACACTAACATAATAATATCAGTGACGCTTTACTGTGATACTGGAACGGAGAAGTAGGGTTTCGTTGTGATAAGAAGCTATTTTCAGCACAGTATACTTAGCAGTCATGTTCAGTATTTGAAGGTAACCAAGTTTTGGGAATGACTTTATAGTTTATCTTTAACGAAAAAAAAAAGGAAAAAAATATAAAAGGAAAAGCAAAAAAGTATAGTGAGCTTTTTCTACTTCACTTAACAACTTCATGAACTTGAGAACTGAAGTAAAAAATAAAAGACTTCTAGATTTCTTTGTTTCAGACACAATTCCTCAAGGGGGTTTCTTTATATGTATGAATGGAAAAGTGTTGCATTCTTTGTTGAAATTATTTAATCCTAACTTAATAATACATAATGTTTGTTTTAGCAAAGAAATTGATAGCAAATTAATTTTCTTGAATCAGCTGTTTTTGAAGTAATAAAACAGAATCATTTAAATTATTAACAATATTTATATATAACAAAATATACATTATTTGAATAAAGTAAAAGTAAAGTGGTAATGCCTATTTTTTCAGGTGGGAACCTTCTAGTTATAAGTCCATGTTCATAACCACCTACACTAAGACCCAAAATGTTGTTTTAATTGAAATTGAGCCTGTATTGTATATAGAGATGAGTCGGTTAAGCTCACCACTAAATCATAGTGTTATTATTATTTTAATAAAAAGGTAATATATTAATACCAAGTAAATAAGAGATGAAAGACTAAAATACCCCATCATTTGACTAATCGATAAAAAAAATATTTTTGCATAAATCGATATGAACTATTGAATGGCAAAATTGCAATAGGATGCAATAAAATTACTCGTTAACGATTTGGCTCACAATACCACTAGTTTGACGTAAAATCTACAATAAAACAGGCATTCTCTATTGCTAAATTTCCCGTTCATATGAAGCAATATGATCAGTGTGGATAGTTTATAACGAAACGATCATTTCCAATTTATATCGTTTATGGAAATTTAATTATTTTTTATTGGCTCATAACTTTGACCATTTCACTGTTACACTAAAACATTACATTGAAGTTTATTGTCATTGTTAAACCGCATTGTAATCATAATTGAAAAATAAAACAAAAACAAAATAAAACACAGACCGGTTATACTATACATTGTTGGACAATAAATATCGATCTAACTGGTGGGAATCAATACAAATTTGGTTTTCCTGTTTGACAGAATAAATAAATAATAAAAGGATAATTATTAACTTTTATTTTTAATTGCTGCATTATTTTGGTAAATTTTTATTAAGGAATTGAATGACAACCGTTTTGGTAATCTCACGCTTAATGATCTTTCTAATTAATGCCCTGATATAATTTTGACAATTTTTGGTAGGAAATTAACGTATTCATTTATTGGTTTCGTTTCAATTATTTCTTTTTTTTACTTTCTCTTACACCTCCAAAGAGGAAGTATTGCGATGGTGTCTAATTTTTGAAATAGAGTTTTCACTGGAAGTATATTACAATAAAGAATGTTTCAGGTCTCTTGAGAACGAAAAAAGATTTTAGCGAATGATCTGTGCGTATGTCAACAAAATATCTCAGAAACAAAATTGCACGTAGCACAAACTTGATTTAGATATTACCACATCATCTAACCACGCAAAGGTTTCGGGCAAAATCCAGTAACCGAAAGTGACCGACTTAACTCAAAACTGGTAGTGTTCGGTATTTATCCGAATTTAAATTTGCCGCCGTCAGAATATAATAATTTATCAATCTATAGACTGTGTCCTAAATGTAGAGAGGGGGTAGCCCCTTTTATTGCCCTCTCCAGTCAGTTACTATTCTACACTCGTACGAGCAATATATATGCAGTAGATGTCACAGTCTACTTGTACAGTTTAGACCACTTCCGCTTTCCTTACGTGAAAACCCAAGTTTTGCCACTTCTGGTTTTCGTCGGGGTTAGTGTTAATAAGTTAGTCTCTTGTCGAGTGAGTGTCTCCGGATTCTTTTACAATTCTTTTAACAATTAGAAGACATTCCTTCAAGAACAGTCTGAGCTAGAACATTACACCAGAACACTTCAGGACTATGCCAGTTATAAGTTAAACATAAGAGTTTATTCCAACTTATTTCACTATACATAGAAGCATATTATTTGATATTGTAATGATTAAATTTTTTTAAAGAATAATATTTATTTCATTTTTTCGAGGTGACAGCGAAAACTAAGGGTTTGTTTCCGAAGCCTGTATTCTTTTAGAGCATTGGCATAGAAAGTGCTTCGTCTAATTTTTGAGGTAGCTTTGTTCGTACCTCATTTCGAAGCGGTTGACGAAGTGACTTCCGGAACGCATCAGTAGCCAGTTTGTCTAAAATAGAATGTAAGGCCTCGAGTGGATTAGCTTGAGCTTTTAAACTAATGGCAGACTGGATATGTCTAATTCTATCCGCGAAGGTTTCAGGAGACTCTGTGGGTAGAGACTGAATATTAGTCATCTGTTGTAAGAGGACTAGAGGGGTTTTCTCCTCACGAAATCGGGCTAGAAGTCGCTCTGAAATTATAGGATACGAAATATATTTTTATATTTCTGGCATCCATCACAAGTGTCTGCGTCTGAGAGAGACCTATTATCAGCACAAAATTGCAGTATCTCAACAACCTTAATTAATGACCATGTTTTATCTTCATCATATTTAAATCATAAATTAGTTCGTCATATTTAAATCTGAATCAATAGAATTACTAAAATATTTCTATTAATTAAGGTACTGCAATTTTGTGCTGATAATAGGTCTCTCTCAGACGCAGACACTTGTGATGGATGCCAGAAATATAAAAAAAAATGTCTACGTATGTCAGTTCAGTACTGTAATAAAGTACAATTTTGTCTGTCTGTAAATTTGCATATAACTATGACGTAACATTCCTATACAATTTTAATAGAAGTTTTTTTTGTAAACTAATAGAATTAGGTTTGTTCACAGAAACATAGTTAAATGATTTATATAGGTAAATGTGTTTGTATGTCTATTTTTCTGTATATTTCCAAATAAAAACAACGGTTCAAATGGAAAGAAAAATTGTATATACTTTTTTTTTTTTAACTTATTTTTTATACTAGTTATGCATCTATATGGGAGTGATATTTTGTTTAAATAATTCGCTTTACATCAAGAGTAATAGATAAGATGGAATTTTTACTCTTAAAAATTAAATTACTACTCTAAATTTAGTAAATTATTTTCATAACCTGTAATTACATAATCTGTAATTTACTTGGAATATTTTGTTTATATCAGTGCTAAAATATAATGGAAAAACACAGATCCTATTTCTTGTGAAAGTGCTACATGTTACTAATAAATAGTCATGCTCTCCATTACATCGTAGTCCTGTTTTTTCTTAGTTGATAAACACTGACAATATGTTTAGTAATTTGGTCCGACAGTTAATTTAACTTTTGCTAGCAAAAATAGGTAGATCTTATTTGGTTCTAAATATATTCATAACCTGAGTCTCTGTCATTTTTTAAGAATATTTTATTTATCTAATTGTTAAAAAAAAAAAAAAAAAAAAAATGAAAAAAATACCAGATTTAATTACTTGTAAGAGAAAGATAGAGCACTTTAAAGGAAATCTTAACCCCACTCCTCCCCCAAAAGCCCCCTTAAAGGTATTTCCCGGAGAAATGTTTGATATAAAAATTGTAACTCTTAATATGTACAGTTAATATGGCGAATTTAAAGAAAATCGTATTAGCCATTTTCGAGAAAATTTGCTAAAAAGTGAAAAAATCCATTCGCTGAAGAAGCACTTTTTTAGCTATGCTATTCACACACACGCACACAGACCATTTTCTAAAGAACATTTTTTCGGACTCAGGGGACCTCAAAAACGTGCATTTCCGGTGGAAACTCGATATAAAAAATTCGACAAGATTATAATACGTTCTCTTACTAAGGAATAAGAGAAAATAAAACGTGTGTAGCTGGCTGAGTGAACCATCGAGCATTTCTACATACTGGAAACAGTATCCAAATCCTGTCGGGGCTCTCAAATAAATACAAACTATGCAATATCCCAGGAAATAAAGAAAGGAATCATGGTGGTTAATAAATGTTATTATCGATTGATTGTATAGACAATTCAGGACCAACAGGATCATCAGGTAGGAAAAACGCGGGTTTTGTCCAGAACTGAGAAAAATCACTCCTAATATACGAAAGGAAAATATATGGCTCAATTAAATTAGGAGGTCTAGGGAATAGGCTACAAATCAAGCATTGTACGATCTATATGAGGGATGGATGCTCACGTTGCTCAGGAAATTAAGTTGAGACGTTTGTTGAGATGGCCTAGTCATGTATTTAGGATGAATACCCGGGAACCACCAAAAATGATAAGATGGTTATGTAGACAGATAAAGAGCAGTCAGAATTCAAGTGCCCAGGGATACAGCTACCCTGGCTTAGAGCGTGGAACGGAATTAGAACTGCCCAGGGGAGGGAGGTTTGGCTGGAGACTTATTGCGGAGGCCAGCACTCATTTGTGGGATGTCGGGCCATGGATGTGTGTGGTCTTTTCGCTTATAATATTAAAAGGCAACATATCTTTAGTAAAACAAATAGCCGAAGCTTCAAGAAAATTCAAACCAGATTATTTTTTTGAATTGCTTAGTGCATTCCAATTCTTAGTGATTCTAGTTTTAATAGATAATAGTTAAACTATAAAATAAAAACTAATAATAATAATATAAAATACAAGTAGTAAAAATTATGTATGTGTATGTGAAGAGGCAATCTATTTTTCATTTTAAGAAAGTTGTACTCATGTCCTAGATACAGTGGTTATTATCTCTAATAGCTCTTAATAATACAATATAAAAATATACACATACACACACGCGCAAACACGATTATATACATCAAATTGGTTTGAACAGCCCCCCATTGTTCCATTCATGTCTGTTGAATACTCGTAAACTTTTAACTATTAATATATACATCAGAGTGAGTTGTTGAGTGGTTTAATATTTTTTTAAAACAATAGAGGAACTGCTAGTTTATTTTTTTTATTATTATAATGTATGCAACACATATATATTCTATGGCAAGATTATCATAGAACGGTTTTTATGTATCGACTTTCTTCTTCTTTTTTTCTAATAACATTAAGCTAATTTAAAACTTATCGTTAAAAATTTGAAACTCTAATTAATATTTCGTGATTCCCGAGTGTGCTAACCACTAGACCAACGCGTGAGGTTTTATCGCACTCAGGAGACTTTAAAATATGAATTTCAGATGAACAATTTCGAACATTTTACGTGATAAGTTACCAGTAAGAAAAAATTAACAAATATCTTTAGAATGATCGATCGTAGTTACTGAAAAAAAAGAAAAGAACATTAGTAAAGTCACGTTTCTAGTTGATGAAATTTGTCCGAAACCTCACTGTCACCTCCGTTAATGATATATAAATGAAATATGAGGTTTGTGATAACGTTTGATTTTTTTATTTTTGAGATATTATGTTTTATAAACAAAATACAACAGGCTCACATACTCACAAACTCATTCGCTAAAAAAACATTTGTTTATAATATATTGAGCCGAGAGCTCAATGCCTCGTATTTTTTTTCTGTGAAAACTCAGTTTCGAAACACATTCACATTTCAATTTCCTCTTACCAAGAATAAAATAAAGTAAAAGTAGAGTGTAAAGCGTGGATAAATCAAAAGATGGATAAATACGGAATTCAGACAGTTTCTGTCAAACCTATATAAACACAATAATATGCAAATACTTTCCAAGAAAAAGCGTATGAGAGAAAATTGAATTTTCTTTTAATTTTTCTTTATGACTGGTTACTTTTTATTTTCCTTTTTATTTATTTGGTTAAAAAAGCCGATAAACAATTTGAGAGTATTTATTTCATATTATGATATTAAAAAAACATACAACAGAAAATTATAACTGTATTTTTGTCTTATTTGTTTGGTAGAAAACAATTGTTAGAATAAGAAGAAAAAAAGAGTAATTTCGGTAGATTTGCGACGCTGTACCATTGGTCCAAATAAAGTCTCACAACCTAGGCTACAAATGTCCTGAACAACATGTAGAATTGGAATAAAGAATCGTTCTTAATTTAGATACTCTCTCTACAGGCAGGCCTCGCCTCCACCTCTCCCATAAAACTTGAACCTCAATTTATTACACTGCTCTAACTCTCTCTCTCTCACTCTCACTCTCTCTCTGTCTGTCTGTCTGTCTCCATCGTCTATTGTTACTTTTAGGAAGAGTGTGTTCACAAAACCCAGTTAGTTCTAACCCAATGGGTTTGAATGAAGAAAACCGATAACCATCCACATTCACATCTAAAAAAACCCCACCTCCATCACACCCACCACCCTACTGACTTTACAACACAATCCTATGCCTTAAAGGAGACTTTATGGCCAAAAAGGTGAAGAAGAATTTTTTTTTTTTTTTTTTTAGAAATGTTTCCTTTTTCCACATTCTTTCCATTACAATGTTTATGGAAGGAGAAAATAAAAGGAAAAGGAAAATAGAAAACTGTGTAAAAGTGTTGGGAAGAGAGAGAAAATCCAGGAGAAAATTTGATGAAAAACTCTTTCCACGCTCTTGTCCAATGTTTAGTGCACCCATATTCAGATCGCCCGATTATAATCAGATCAAAGCATTGGTCCAATTTGCCTGTGAAACTTTCTAATTTCAAAGTAAGCAGATATGCTCTACTTAGAAAAATTGGGAAATTAAAAACTAAAACAGTAGAAGAAAGAAAATAAAAGTTAAGAAAATTATAACTTATAAAGAAATAAAAAATGTAAAAGGACAGCTAATCAAATATCTCTTGCTGCTAATAAGAGGAAGTATTGGAAGTAACACCGGAAATATATATTTTGGGGTCATCCAGAGCCCGAAAAAGTGGTTTTTAGAAATTCGTCTAAGTGATTATATGTATGTGGACAGCATAACTCAAAAAGGGAAAATTGCATAAAGTACTAACTTGATATTTCCTTTAAATACTATCTGGGAACGTGACAGAATCAAAGTTATGGACAAAATCGATCAACCGAAAATCGAAAGTATCACTTCATTGAATGAATTTTTCCGTCTTTTTTATTTTTGTGATTTTCTCGATAAAAAGCAGCAACGATTTTTGTTTCAACTTGGAACATTAACTGCATATACAAAGAGCTACAAGTTTTATTTGAAACATTTATCCGGGACAATTCATTTATGGTAGTTTTGGATAAAAGGGAGGGTTATGCTCTCCTGTAAAGTGCTATTTTAATTTATTGTAAGATTCTATCATTCATATAATATTAATTAGAATTAAATATACGCTAAACTTTCAAGTTTGAAAAAAATCTGTTAAGCGGAAGTGTGTTTTTACTGAACAGTTTGCGGTTTTTTTGCCGATATATACTAACTAATCATTCATATTTGCCGTCCTGATTTTTATATGAATTATAGGAGAAGGCATTAATAATAAAGAGTAAAATCTATTTCGTCACATCAGTGGACTGAAGATTGGACTGCAGTAAAGATAGCTCATTCGTATAATATAATAATGAGATAATTTGTAAAGCGAGAAAGTTGGTCTAGGAGAAGACATTATGATAATATCAATGAAGTCTTACAGAATCCAATAAAGTTTTACGGCTAAGAATAATCAAACGCATTCTCATTAGCCTACTAGACTATAAAGAGAGTTTAAAGAAAAAACCTTCCGAGTTGATATCGAAGAAACGAAAATAATAATAATAATAATAAAAAAGGGAAGGGAATAGCTAACTGGTTAGCGCACTGGACTCCCAGCTTTGCTGCCATTAGATTTTTTCTTCCTAGCAGCCTCTCACAGCTCATTGTCCAGTGATTGACAGTGTTGTCTGTAACGAGAGAACACTGTCCTGAGGCCGGGACTACACTGAGAAGACTCCAGGCGCCAAATAACGCAGATGTTGACGAGTTAAATTTAAAAAAAAAAAAGTTGAGAAACTCCGCACATCCGGTCAACCGATTTCTTCAAAGTCAAATCATAGCAGTAGGGATAGTTTAATTAACGTAACATTTTATATAGGTGATGAATTCACTGAAATATCAATTAAGAGCTCAGTAACATCCCCAGACTCACTCGAAAATCATTTTTCCTGACAGAAAAATTGTTACAAGGAAACATTATACGTCCCCACTATCTATTACCGTACGAAAGTCCAACGCGCTACCACTGGACTAATTACTTCGAACCTCTTAACATCCTCTTACTAGTAAATGTTTCAAACAAATTGACAATCAAACGTATTATTATACAACTTATATATATATATATTATATGCAAGACACACAAGCGAAACTACAAAAATCACGTTTTAGCACACAAGAACTCTTCAAAACATGTATTTCCGGTTAAAACTCAAATTCGAGAATTCGTCATGATCTGACATGATTTGACTAGAAATAAGAGAAAGTGAAAATGGATGTAATAGTTTTCTAAGTCTTCTTAAGTTTAATAAGTCTTCTTTCATTGGATTTCTTCACTAAATTGACCAATTTTTTAATAAAGTATTTTCCAGTTAGTCAAAACAAGATTGAAGGAAATTTTTTTCAGAATGATATTAAATGTCCATGAAATGCGTATGTAGTATTTCATTTAAGATTTCTATTTATGATTAATAAAAAGAAAAGAAGGGAAATAATGGACAAGAGAACAAAACAAATCTGAAGAAAAATGAAAAATTTATTGACATCATCAGTTGAACTCGGCAAATAAAACAAAAATACAGAAAGAGCTATTCCAAAAAAAAAAAAAAAAAATTATGTTACAAGTGAAATGTAGCGCATGATCATAAAATAGTTGAAATGTTGTATGATAGGTAGCGTTGGAGGAATAGAATTCAGTGAGAGAGAATGTGTGAGAGAGAGAGAAGAGAAGTTGGGCAAGCTGCCCCCGAGTGGCGCCTCTACTAACAACAAGCCGCCACCATTAACTGGAGGCAGTTAGTAACCAACCAGCTGTCATCCTGAACAGTTACCACAGTATAACGCTTTCTGTACAGGTAGGATCAAATAATTGACCAAAAAAAAATACGCGTGCTTCAATAAAAATATTAAAATAAATATGAAAATTGTAAACATGATTAAATATTTACCAGCAAATTATAATTATTTATTTTTCTTTTTTTTTTTAATTAGGCATAATTTTTGTTTAATTGCTATTAATTTAGGTAATTAATTTTTTAATAAGGACTTCATTATTATAATTTTTTTAATTTTTAATGATTATGAGTTTAATAATCATTTTATTTACGAAACTTTTTGTTGATTTCAATACAAAAAAATGTTCAATTTGCACAATTTTTCACATTATTTATAAAATTTATCATTGGATGCGAATCAATCACGTGACTATTCATATTCAATACATATTTTTTTATGCTCGGAAATTTCACATCTCAACAAATTGCTCTTGATGCTTTTAAAATATTAAAAAAAACAAAAAAAAATATCTGCCTTGAAATACTCGCATGAATTTCTCTTGCGCTTTTAACTCTTTAAGTTTTTATTGAGAATGGGCTTTTTATAGGTAAACCTAACGTCCCTTACAATGAATTTCCTTTAAAAAAATATTGCAAGTAACAGTTTTAGTAGATCTTATATGTAAAATTGTGGGAGTTATTTGGGTGAGGGGGGGGTAATCGGAAAATCTCAGTAAATTAGAATTTTCCTGTTGACCAATCTAAACCAAAAAACTTACTGTCGTATCCTGTTCTTAGGCCGGAAAGACATAAATAGTTTGGAATATCGGCGATTTTTTTTCCCGTTTTTGAGTTATGCTCTTATTTACGTACACGTCACGCCACAAATATTCAAGAGATCAATTTCTGAAACACCACTTTTCTATACTCAAAGAGAGTTTAAATATCCCTGGTCAAAACGAAATTTCTAAAATCTGTCACAATGATGTATTTCCTCTTATCACAATCAAGAGAAAGTAAATAGTAGAAAATTAAAAAAAAATCTATTGAGAAAGATATGTACACACGACTTTCTCATATAAACAAATTTCTTCAATTTTTTGGAATTTTATCTATCATACTATTAATGGTCCCAAAAAGTTGACAAAAGTATACGAACATTTAATTAAATTGAATTTGACACTTTGAAGGGAAATCTTCTACCAGCCAGTCTTTTTGCTTTAAAATCCCTAAATATGTTAACACAGAAAGAAATAAATAACTAATAAAACGAAAAGTAATAGTATAATATAATAATTATAATAGTATAAATATGTAATAAGTATAAAAAACATTAAAGTTAAAAAAACCTTTCCGTGTCTATTTAATTATCAAGGTACAATAAATGTAGAAAATGCCGAGTTTAATTAAAAATAATAGAACTTTACTAAATGGTTTTCTTGAGCTTTTCATGTTTTTTCCCGAAAGAATGGTCTTTATAAAAAAAAAAAAAATTAACCACAATAATCAGAAAATTTATCAGAATTTTTATTTTTGCCAATTTCTAGAGGATCAATGACGTTAAATTAAATTGATTGTTTAGAAGCACTATCTAGTGGCCTAAAAATGTAGTCACATTCAATTAGTTTCTGTCTAAAGGATAAAATGTGTGTAACATATGTTTCCGCACCATTTAAATTTATACATTATTTGTAAGGGCCATCTAATTAAAAAGGTCAAATTTGAAGAAAATTTATAGCCAATAATTGTCTGTCACAAGAGAAACTATCCTGTGAATATTTCACATTTTTTGTCTTGAGTTATCCAGTTCACACATTTCAACAATCACCAAAATCGACACGAACATGGTGACCTCCATACAACAGAGACAGTATGAGGAAATGAAATAGACTATAATGGTTTGGTTTAAACTTGATATTTGATAACATAATGAAATATTTCGTTTTGACCATTATAAACTAGTTAATCAGGAAAATAATTTGTTCACAGTAATAATAATAATAATAATAATGAATAGTTTACAAAATTGAATAAAATAAGACAAAACTTCCCACCATTTTGCGGCTCATTATTTGAATACATTTTAAGTTTATTCATGGATATGCAAAAAATATCTAAAAAAATTGAAATATTCTTCAAACTAGCCAATATCAAGTTCCGCCTGACACCCATTATCCATTTCAATCGACCAATCTTATTTGATGGTCGCCCTAAGGCAAAAAAAAAAAAAAAATATGTAGTTAAATGGACAAGAAATTGATTTCTGTGCTATACATTTCCCGCTGAAACTGAATATGAAATCAGTATTTCAAATTTAATGACTATGGCACTATAAAAAATTATCACTTTCTACTCATATTTTCTGCTCTATTATTATTATTATTATTATTATTTTCAATAAATTTCACGGCTATTACGTGCAAGTTACAAATGAATTAAATAAATGTCAGCATTTTTACAAGAATTTCACTGAAACAGTTTTTAAATGAATAAAAATCGAATTTTATAAAATCATAAATCTGTAAATGTGCATTTAGTTCGGAAATGTTGAATGAAAAATCATTACAGGGTTTTCTGTAAAAATGTAATAAAATGAAAAAAAAAAAAATGTTCAGTTACTTCCGGTTAACAGAGATTTTGACTGAATCTTCGTAACGAATATGATGGTCGTTTCGCTTCTTCTATAAATACATTTTTTTCTTTTCTTTCTCAGGTGACCTCTAAACATTTATTTTCGAGTAGAAAAGTGTCTGAATTTTGGAAAATTTCACTCGATCGCAACACTTCCTTAAATCAGCCTTCAAAAGAATATCAAAGCTGTATTGCAGTTTTCTTTCTTGAGGTGCCTGCATAGCAAGATCGCCAGTATATAGAAAACACTGGAATAAACCCTTAGTGCGCAAACATCTTTTTTTTTCCTGTATTCTTTCGAATCTTTGTATATTTAAACAGTTGAGAAAGTCTTAAAGGACCGTCTGCTGATGTAAGTGTTGATTTTTAAAAACGCAGAATAAACACTACTCTTGTCTAAGATATCTTTAACCTTCCTTCAATTGAATTATTATTATTATTATTATTATTATTATACAATTGAATATATTTGTTATGCAATTTAAGTGGAAGTCTTGCTAGTGTTTTAAAAGATTTTTTTTTAAATAGAAATTATAATGTAAAGTATTTCCTGAGGTAATACCATATCACTAATAATTTGAAACCATAAATGTTTCCTCATATTTATAAAATAAGTACGTCTTTTTATATACAATATTAAATTAATTGGATATAAATAGAAATAATTTTTTATTTTTATACAAATATTTTTTTTTTTTTTTACATTACTTTTTCCTGTAAGAGACAGTAATGAGATCGTGTCAAATTTTCGAAATTCATTTTTCACCACGGAAATACATATCTTGAGATCGCTTTATTACGTAAAAAATTGTTTCAGCTAATGGTGGCTGCTTGTGAGAAAAAAGAAACAAGATCACAGGAAACTCAAAGCTTATATTTCCGTTCAGATAACATCGTTGGGATCTGACACGAAAGTTTCAATCAAAATCCGCCAAACAGAAGTGCAACTTCTTCAGTGAATGTTTTTTTCCAGTTTGTTCTTGATATTTTTCAAAACAATGTTTTTTAAACGTTGAATACTAATACGGAAGGCTAACTAATAAGCGTAATCTATACGATTAACATGTGAGCCTAAGATTTATATTGGAAACATTTTACCGACGGGGATAGGCTCCCCTCTAAAATACAAGTTGATCAACCTGGTGGGAGATACGGGAACTAAATATTTAGTAAAAATTCCGACTTGGAAGAATTTTTTTTTTAATAGAACCGAGTGAATTACAGAAGAGAAAATCGTGTGAGCGTAGAGTTACAGTTTTTCTACTATTTTTGCCCTTTTTCTTTAAACCATAGTTTCATTAAAATGTTTAACTCTGATTGCATAACTTTAAATCCAAGTCTCCAATTTAATTTCTTATCCTGGGATATAGTTTTCAATAATTCAATAGGTGTTTGTTTCAAGCAGTGCTAAGAAAATATCAAAGATATACTTTTTTTCCGTGAAAGCCTCCCTATTTCATTTTGTGATCTTCGACCACTTTCGTGCATTGTCGGTCGTCAGATGGATCGTCGACTCTGCGGCATCCTAAATAAAATCATTGTTCTTAAAGGGAATATGGTTTCTGGTAATACGGCCACCTGCCAATGTTTGCCAAAACATTCTGATGTTTTGTATCCAGGTGCCGAGGGGACCACAAAGCAAAGTGGATTTCGAAAATCTGACACGATCAAAGTTTAAGAGAAAGTAAAACTCTTAGAAGCTGATATAAAATATTTTTGCGCTTTGAACTTTCAGGTTCAAATTTGTTTACTACAAACGAAACTTCATGAAAACATATTGAAACAAAATATATGCCCCGGATATTGTTCAGTTTAAAGAATACCAAATACCATGTTGCTACCCTAATTTTCAAAACAGGTTCCGGTTATTTAATTGTTTTTACAATAAGAAATTATAAATATATCTCTTTTTTTTTTTTCTTTTTTTTTAAATAAAAAAAAAATGATACAATGATATAAAAAGACCATAGTATCAGTTAAGGCCACTGTTCCCTTTTAATTTTTTATACTTTTTAAAAAGAGAATCCTGAATGAAAAAGCCACTGTTTCCTTTGTGCAGGATAAAGGAAAAAGGTCGGTAGTATATGTATATTTCTGATAAGCACTTCCATTGTATCCCTAAATGCGGTGCTCTACCGAAATAACTCCCAACTGAAAAATAAAGCCCCGCTCATACATTGTTCACACAGTTTATTTTACGCTAGGAAAATGGAAAATGGTAATTTTAAATTTTAAGTAGAGTTTTTTTTAATGGTAAAATAGGAATTGATTCAATAATTTGTTTGAATATTCCACGGTGCCTCATTTTAGTTTCACTTATTGCAGTTAAAGAAAGCATTGCGATAGTGTCAGTGTGTAGTTTAGTTTTCATCAGGAAATACATGTTTTAATGTCTTCCGTTTTGAAAAAAAGTTTTTAACGAATGCTGTCTTTCTCTCTTGCTCTCTATCTCTCTCTGTCTCTCTTACACACACACAACGCGCGCACACACGCACACACACACACACAGTTTTTATGGACAAAATAACATAGAAACAAAAGGCAAAAAAAGAGAATGACCCAGAAGGAATGATTGACACGAAGATTTCAGTTATTTCCATCCGGAAGTTGTGGCTTTACGGGTTGATTTCTTCAGATTTTTTTTTCTTTCTCTTACTTCCTAGTAAGAGGAAGTAATGCACTCACATCAAATTTTCGATATCGAGTTTTCACCGGAAATATTATTTTGTATTCGTCTGAATCTGAAAAAGTGGCTTGTAAAACTTGGTTTGCATGCTGTAAAAGGCTTGTAAAACTTGGTGTGTGTGTGTATGTGTGTGCGTGTGTATATGTATATGGGAAGACGGATGCAGAGAAAAAGACGGATCGCAGAGAGTTCAAGATTGATATTTTGTTTAAATTCTACGAGAAGCCTCGACAGTAAGGTTTTGGACAAAAAATAAAAATCAAACGAAACATTAATCAATAGTTCTTGAAAACGGCTCCAACGATTTTCAACGAAGAGAGAGAGAGAGAGAGAAAACCTGGAGGAGAAGGTGGAAGATAGAAAGACAAGAGGACTGAACAAAAGACGCAAACTGATGAAATAGAGGATGATATCCAAAACATTTTTAGACGTTCCTAGATAAAAGAAAGGTGTGGTTGGACAGACTTCGGATAGACGCAATCGTTGCGTTGCTGGTCAAGCCACTGCGTAGGCGATGGAGCGAATTAGATAGAGTATAGAGGGCCTGGGAAATAAGCTAAATTCACTGACAAAAGATCTATTGTGGTTTTCATAGGTGTCAATATTTTGATCATAGAATATAGTAATCTGTAAAATAAATAATGTGTAAATGTGAGCCCATTGGATACGCTAAACCGAAGTAATTGCACACAGCAATTACTTCTGCAAGCTCTTGTAATTGAATCAAGCCGGCCATTGTTGTGGCAAATTCACCCTTGTGCCTCCAAGCGCACTTCAACTACGCATTACATCCTTCTTTCACGCCCATCAATTTATTGGCGACCGAGGTTGAACTTGAACGGTCCAGCTTCCCCATTGTTTTTAGCTCCTACCAACAAATAGATGGGAACACCTACGGTAAAAAGTCGGAAATTGGAAGGCTTTAAGAAGTCGCCAAATAAACTTTAACGAATTAACAAGTCTTAAGATCAACCTTGAAAGGGGTTCATCCAAGCTATTTCATCATTAAAACAAGCGAGAGTTCTACCTAGCCACATCGCATTAGCCAACGCTAACATTCTTCATCACACTACCAACATCAGCACACTCCACCCTCTCTATATTCACTTCTCTCTTCACTCAGTAAATCGATCCAATATAAATTATGGGTATAATGCGAGTGCATTTTCATCAGCCTTCATTCTGTGACCACTGCATTCTATGTGTAATTATTATTCGTATTGGAGATGTCAGTTTTATAGTTCGTATTGATAGAGGCTGGGATACCCAAGCAAGGGCTTCAAGAACCTTGAAGAAAGGGCTAGTCCGCTTCCCACCCCCACCCGATGGAAGAGTTAGCACTAGGAATTACAGATTTTACTTCCAATTTTGTTCTCCAATTATTAACTGAAAAACTTTTATAATAAAATTGTAGAAGAAAGGCTGAACACAACTTTTTCTCACCTCAGTTTTGCTGAGCAACACTAACTAGGACAGCGGTCGGCAAAAACTTTCTATAACGAAAGAGAGCTACTTATCAAATAGCTTTTTGCCTCTTCTAGTTTGGTTCCGTAATTAACAATTTTTTTTTTTTTTAATTTCTTCAGTAGAACAAGGGCAATTAATGAATCTTCATTAGAACGTTATGTGATTTGTCTACAAGGCAAATAAAATAGAAGTGTTTAGAGAGGGTGCTGCCAAACCAAACACGGTCATTTGATTTTTAGACGTCATACACTTGAATTTTTTCCAGCCTAATGTAATTGATACATTCTGTGAATTAAACTGACTTTTGGAAAAAAAACTGGTTGGAATTTTGACCCACATTTTTTTCTCTCATAAATTTTTTACTTTCTCTTACTCCCAATAAGAGGAAGATTGCAAATCGTGTTAATTTTCGAAATTGAGTTCTTATCGGAAATACATATTTTGAGGTCTCCTGAAAACGAAAAAAATTGTTTTTAGTGAATGGGGTGTGTATGAGTGTTTGTGAACAATATCTCTAAAAAAAACCAAATAAAAAAAATTCCAAATTTGAAATTTCGTTTAGGTACTAAACGGTTTCGGTCAAAATCCATCAACCGGAAATGCGACATTACTGCATTTACATTACATAAATTCCTATATCTTTTATTTAAAAAAACATTTTCCTGGAAAAATGGATTCTGAGGGGATTCCGGGGTTACAGCAACATTAAGCTTTGCTTTAAAAGCAGTTCCCATTAACAGTAAGCATTAAGCTTTCCCCGGGCAGTTCCGGGGTAGCTCGCGCTTATACCCTTATGGTAACTCGTAAGTCCTCATATAAAGTGCAGCTCATAATTACATGTTCCGCCGTCTCGCGAGATCCACGCCTGCAACTCCTATCCCTAACCAAGCCAATCTGACTCCATTTCTCATTTAACTGCTCGTGCCCAGTCACCAATCTAGACACTGCGTAAGACAAATCCTTCGGGATAATTCTTCGGCCCGCTGTGGTGTCTGGTAAAAATTGAAAAGGTGGTCCTTCCTTTACTACTCCATCTTTCTTTCCATATATTAATCAGATTTACCTCTAGCTAAAAGTAAAATGTATATCATTCTACCAACTGTATAATATTAATACACATCAAAAGCTTCGTTAGAATGTCAAATTCGAAGAAAATAGGTTAACCGGAAGAGCGACACTAACAGAATAGATTTACTTTTTTGGAACTTCCTCGATCACGACTACAACGATTTCTTTAAATTTGGAATGTAAACTACACAGATGTATTTTTGTTTTGTTTTGTTGAAAGGGCACAACAACTAAGGTCCTTTGCCCCTGACGTTCAGTCAGTGTATGCACTTAATCACACCGTTTATCCGACCAATCTTTCCAAGTGCAATTTCTGATACATGCTCAGATTATCATATCAAATTAAATAGCTGAATGTCTCTAAGGAATTGTATTGTTTTGCTTACGCTACCATTCATCATCATCTAGTGCCTCTTTCAGATTGTTTGGCATATTCAATTTTTCTCTAGCATTAGCATATTGTGGACATTCAATTAGAATGTGGCGGACGGACAGTCAGTGGTACCATGCAAACGTCACATATCGGCGGTTGCTCACTAAGAAACAGGTATCTGTGTGTTAGCAAGTTTGGCCTAAGTGCAATCTTGCCAACACAACTTCTTCTCGTCGAACAGCTCGATTTGACGTCATCCATTTCCTTGGGGAGTTCTTAATATTTCTCAGCTTGTTTGTAGTTGGCAAGAATTCCCATTCCCTGTTCCATAGGGCAATTAGCTGTTTCTTCGGGTGATTTCTCCAATCAGATGGCAGAATAAGTTCTTGTTTATTTGGCAGTAGTGCTGCTTCCTTTGCTGCTTTGTCTGCGACTTCGTTATAATTTATTCCAGCATGTCCAGGGACCCAGAGGAACGACACAGATAATAAACCTATAACGCTTACTTGAAACATTCTTCTGTAAATAATGCATTTTAAAGAATTTTCTGTACAATCTGTGACATTATATTATTTAAAGTCTGAGTTTGTGCAATGTTTTGGCGCTATCTTTTGGATTACAATGTAAACACATGTAATATCTTCCTGCCGTCTGTACTATCTAATATAATATTCTCCACAACTTGTTGTTATGGCAACTGAATAAAAATTTTCCAGCTTTAAAGAAAATTGTCAAGTGTATAATGGTAGGTATTAACTGCAGCAAGAGAAAGTTGTGCAACTGTTTCACACCAGATTTTTTTTTTTCTCACAGCCTCTCTGAGTAATTTGGTTTTAGTTCTTATATTAAACTTAAACACAAGTTGAGTCTTCTCTAAAAATGTAGTTGTAGTACTTTAAGATCTACGTGAGAATATTCTTAAACAGGTGAACTATTTCTAGGTTTTATTTTCTTATTAGACTTAAAGAGTGCAGCACTCACTTTTCTAAATTAAATTCTAGAGGACGCTTCCTAGTTTGAATATTTAATCACTTTTCTCCTTTTAGAATGGTGCCGCTAACACTTCCGCCGCCCATATATCCAACATTACGTTGCACTCCTTTAAAATGGGACAGAATTTAAAAGCAGGTTTGCAGAAAACTGATTATGACTGGAATACAGTGTAAGCAGGTTTTAGGTATAGGTAGCAAACCAGCCAGTGAGAAAAGGGAGGATCATTAATTCTCTGTTTTCGTTTTTTAGTGAGGTATCTATCTTCCAGGTTTTTACGTTTCTTAATTACTTTTTTCAATATGTACCTGACAAAGTAATATATATATATATATTCAAAGTTTAGTGTACCATTGTGGTTGTATGAGTTTCCGCCCTATTGTTTAGCTATTAATTAGCCACTTTTAGAAGTATTGCGAAACTTGTCAAATTTTTTGAAATTGTGTTTTTATTACAAATTCATGTTTTGAGGTTCCCTGAGTGCGAAAAAAATGTTTATAACGAATTGTGTGTGTGTGTGTGAACAGAATATCACAAAAACGGAAAAAATTACAATAAGCTCAAGTTTAGTATTTCACTTTGATACTACCACCGCATCTGACACGAAGGTTTCGGGCAAAATCTATCAAACGGAAATGCACTTTACTGAATGAATTTTCACTTTTTAGTGATTTTTTTTTTCCAGAAACGACCCTTTCTTGCGTCTGTGCCGGCCACCTCATTAGCTTTCTACGGTAACATACCCTTTCACGCACCCAATACTAACTTTATTTTTTCTTCTCGGTTTTATTTTCTTATTAAGCTTAAAGAGGGTAGTACTCACTTTTCTAAAATAAATTCTAGAGGACGCTTCCTATTTTGAATATTAAATCACTTTTCTCCTTTTAGCACCGAATGGTGCCGCTACCACTTCCGCCGCCCATGTTCCCAATTATTATTTTAATTATTATTACTATTTCTACACAAGTCACGGAGTATGCCGAGGAGTTATTTATCATTTTCGAATTGATGGCATGTGAACTCGGGCTTTTCACGGCGACCTCGCTATCGGATAGGACCACAAATCTCCTAATCACGTTATTTCGTGTTGAAGTTGCACTGAACACATCTTCCAGCTGCATGAATTTCCACCCGAAAGATGCTGGTAAATTTTTCCCATAGACTCTTGATTGTCTGGTTTAGCCCATTCAAAATTATTGGCAGTCTATAAGGAAGCTTGATGATGCAATTCCCAACGCTTCCCTACAGAACTCCCTTAAAATTAATTTTCCCGGAACAAATACAGGCAGAGAGACTCACAGGCATAATGTACATACGTACGTACACACACACGAATTTCTTCACAGCAGTAATACAAATTAAAACATCTGTTGTGATACACTCACACAACTTTCTCTTACTGCAGTTTTCAAAATTGTGATTGACAAATTTTATAGTTACTATATCAAATTTAATCAAATTCGTTGGTGTTTTTATGGAGAAAATCGCACAAATTAAAAAATACTTACTAGTAAAAACGCACTTCCGGTCAGCCGTTTTTTTTTCAAACTCGGAATTTCAACAACATATTTAATTGTAATAGATGATGGAATTGTGTAATAAGCTGAAATAGCACTTTAGAGGTAACCGTAACCTCACTCTACCCTCAAAAGTACCCCAAAATGAAAGTTCCCAGAGAAATATTACAAATAAAAGTTGTAGCTCTTAGTATGTGTAATTGATATATCAAGTTTGATGAAAACCGTTGGAGCCATTCTTGAGAAAATCGTAGAAAAGTAAAAAAAATAACTATTAAAGTGGTACTTCAGGTTGAGGAATTTTGATTGATAACCTATTGTCGGATCCCATGATGATACCTAAACGGAATATCAAGTTTGAACTTTTTACGGCTTTTCATTTTTGAGCTATGCTGTTTACAATCCCACAGACACCCACACACACACACACCATTTTCTAAAAACCACTTTTTTGGACTCAGGGGACCTCAAAATGGATATTTCCATTGTAAACTCGAAAATTTGACACGATTGCAATACTTCCTCTTACTAGGAGTATGAGAAAGTAAAAACTTAATTGCAACTTGAGAATTACAGCGGGAATGCGTCAGATTGTTTGTTTCACGCAATTTTTTTTCCCCCGACTGGCCCATAAAAATTTGTAAAGAATTTATTCATCATTAAATTATATGAAACAAGTAAAAAAATGTAAAATATACTTATTATAAGCAAAATAATATTTATTTCAATTACAAGCAAGTATAATATTTTCAAACCCTCCAGAGGTTCCTACAAAGTTTAGTAGAGTACTTAGCTGTTTATAAATGTAAAATTTGAATAATATAAGAAATATGCGATCTATTAACATAATTTTGAGTGCTGAGAACATGTAAATCAAGTGCAAAGATCAAGTTAGATGAGAATATGGTGGAATGTTCTTTGCAACCATGACTTAAAAAAAATAAAATAAAATAAAATAAGGCAAAAATCTTATGACGTCATTTCTTGTTTAATATTAAATTACGATTAAAAATAACTGAATGAATAATTGATACAATCTATATAAGTTTGTGAATTGTTTTATAATTTAGTAATTTTACTGGAGAAAATAAAATTGATACCGGAAGAAGTTGTTCCTTTTTTGCTTTTTTGTTTTTTGCTGTCAAGTGGGAAGAAGAAGAGGAAGTAGTAGAATTCCCTAGACATTCACTGGAAAAGTGTGACTTTTAGAACCAGAAAGTAGGATAAAAATGTTTGCAATACTATTGGATGAAGAAATTTCCCAAAGGAAATGCATATAATATTCTATCAAAAAGAGATTTAGTTTTTTTATTTTGCGTTTGTCTATTCAACATGATGCCCTAATGTTTTAGGCATGAGTTGCGAATTTATTTATTTATTTATTTTTTTTTCATCAAAACTAGATTTACGCGTGCTTAATAATAAAAATGCGATTGTGAAAAATACATAACTTTGCTCTTATTCCTTATTAACAAAATGACCAAATTTCTATTACAGTTTCAACTTTTATTCATTTGTCCTAAAAAATGAATATATAGGGGTGGTGGAGAATAAGTATCTATCCGAGTAAATAGTAGAAGTGATTAGATTATAGTCCAAAGATGAGCGGGCAATATTAGTGAACAGACAGCATCCGAAATTTAACGCCACTAATTCCGCAGAACTATCTAAAGTCATTTTTTTGTCTGGAAAAATATTCCAAATAAATGCGATAGATTTATATCTGTGTAGTTAGTATTCCAAATTTAAAGGAAATCGTTACAGCCGTTTTCGAGAAAATTCCATAACAACTCAAAAACCTAATCCGTACAGTCATCACGCTTTCCGGTTGATTTTCTTGAAATTTGGGATTCTAACAACGCTTCTAATGTACGAGTATATTAATATGATGGAAACGCTGATAGAAACAGACTTTGTACTGAAGTGGTACTTTACAGGAAAGCTTTACGTTACAGCTCCCCTAGCCCGCAACGGGAATCTGTTGCATGCAATTACTTGGGAGTAGCGACCCCACGGGTTACCACAGCTTAGTACTCCATGCACTTCTTCAGAACAATACACAATACACTTAAACTACAAACACTCTACTCTTACCGACAAGGACAAGCACAGTACACAAACTAGGGTCTCCGTCCCTAGATAATTGGTGAAAACCAAGGGAGTAGGAAGGGATTAGATCAGTGGTAGCATGCTGGACTAGTAACGCGGAGGTCCCGGGTTCGAATCCAGCATGCTGTCCTTAGATTTTCTCTTCCTAGGAGCTTCTACAACTCACTGTCCGGAGTTGTTGTCTGAGAACACTGCTCGGTGGCCGGCTGTGAATTGGCGAAGGCTCCGGTTGGCACAATAGATCTTTCAGCTCGCAGTGTAATAATCCCTTATAACAATCTAATCTAATCTATTGCTCCCCTAGAACCACCCCCACAAAAAAAAATTTTTTTGGATAAATGTTTTAAATAAAAGTGATAGGCATTTATACAAAAAATATATAGACCTAGTTTTGAAGAATATCATTGGAGCCGTTTTTGAGAAAATCGCGTAAAAATGGAAACATTTCCGTAAGGTTCCAATTTCGGATTTCCGAATGGTGTATTTTGTCCAAAAATACCTTTGTGTCAATGCTGTTTTAATATCAACATGAAATGTAAAGTTTGGAGTTTTCTGCGATATTTTGTTTTTAAGATATTCTCTTCACACTAGCAACACAAATTATCTTACATGACTCCTTAGATTACATAAGTTACAATTATTTGTTCTCCCGCTAGATGGCTCCTTACCATCACTTTATTTAAAAATTTTTTAACTTTTAAATTAATTACCTAAACAGCGCTGTTTGCTGACCTAATATAAATTAATGAATAAATAAATGGCTTCACCCTGCGCAAGCTCAGGGACCGCTCGAATGGTGAGGAAAAAAATTAATAAACAAATTTTAAATAACAAGAATACAAAATAAATTACATATTTTCAGCAATAATTAAGTACAACCTAAAATGTGATAAGAAAATTTCTACGTTTCGATAAAATTAGTTTTGTGATTTTATAAATGAGAAAACAATAGAATGGGTTGTAATTGTTTCAAATTACATTTCTTTTTATTAGAATCTTGCAATTCTCTCCTTAAATCCGTAACAAATATCCTAATTAAACTCAAAACATAATTCTTGATATCCTTCCAAACATCTAAGCTAGTATTTAATAGACCCAATTTCCAAGTTCTATTTCCAGTCCATAAAACTAAGGTCTAATTCTCTTATTTCGCTAAGAACCACCTGTTACAGGTGATAGCCACCTTCTACTTGCTATGATGCTATTCTCATCAAATGTTCTTTGCAATTCTTAGTTCCCTGCCCTTCTTCATTATAAACTTGTACAAACTTTTATAAACTTGAATTCACTAAATGTATTGATCACTGTTTTAACTCAAACAATGCTATTGTTTTAGTACCTGGTTTTCTTTAAAAAATTTTGTTTAAACAATTTAAGATATATACAAATACTAGCAAAATACTACAAAGATCCTAAGCTCCTTAATAAATATCACTAAGCACCAATAAATTTTCCACTTAAATTATATGTCTTTCTTGGTACTAATAAATACGAACAGGGGAACGATTAAGTGTAATTGGATTTCAACCCATAAATAAATAAGCTAAAATGAATTTATTTTAAGCATAAAAAGCAAGGATAGTTAATTTATTTTTCCTTCCTAGTTAAGAACTTCCAAAATATATTGCTTCACCTTAGTAAGGAAGTGGACTATCATTTCTTCAAGGATCTTTTTGTGTCCCTGTAGAGGAGAAGTTAGCTTCTCCCTCCATCTTGCACTTAAATGGCTCTGACTGCAAGAGACTAAACAGAAAAAGGAAGAGAAGCAGAAAATAAGTTTTTCCGAATTCAGTATAAAACAAGGTAATGCCATGAGAAAGTGAACTTAGACCTTGTCATCCAATAGCTAAAACACAAGCATGAGAGGAAACATTAAGCTCAGCCATCTATACAGCCATTTAAGTGTAAGATGGAGGAGCCCTCTACTGCTTTGCATTAAAACCCATTCACACTGATTCGTGACATTGTTGGTCGACTATAAGAACCAACAATTATCTTGGAACAGCCTATTTCAATAAGGGTAAAACGTAGGGTGTAAACTAATTCACTGACGCAGTTTCTGCATGCCTGCGAAATCCTGGAAGATCAATTTTATAATTGTATTAATGTTAGTAAGAGCAAATCGTGACTGAAAACAATTATTCATATATATATATATATCCCTAAATGTTGGATGTTTCAAGGTAGAACATAAACTTTGTTACCAGCAATAGAAAAGATATTTGCAAAATTATTCCAACGACGGATTAACTTTTTACTGCGAGCTTACCATTTAACAAACCGGTTTTAGAAAAGATTCTCCATGCAGACAATATAAACACAATAAATCCAACAATTGAAGAATTCAAATAAAAAATAAAAATATGTTATTAGTTGATTTTTGACTACGTAAAAGAATTTGACGTCACTGGACACCATTTTTTTTTTTGTCATAAATACAAAAAAAGAAGATATTCACATTTTTTTTAAAAAAAGACAATTGAAAAAGTGAGTTGGTGTTGCGCAAACTTATAGACCAGATTTTCTTATTAAAAATAAAAAATTGGAGTATGACAAAGCGATCTCTTATCTCCGGATCTGTACAGTTCCGTATTAGCAAACAATTATTCAGATTTATAGACAGGAATAACTATGCTTTCAGTATTAATGGAATTCGACTGATATAGTTCTAGTGAGTATTACTAAAAGAATTTTCCCAGATTTTACAATATTTGAATAGGAAGGCTGAAAATGACAACTGGTTAAGTGAAGTGAAAACCAATAATCATGACTAAGAAAACATCATTTTTAGCTGGGAAGAAACTGAAGTGGGTAGAGAAAACCATCTATCTCACTCCAGCTCATAATCATATAAACAAAATCGGATGTGAAATCCCTTCTTTAATAGGAATAATTACAATTTTAAATTTACAAGTTTTCTTCTAATTTGGATTCTTTTTAGGCGCTGAAGAGCCGTAGTAGGTTTTAGGATCAGGTGGCTGAATGTGGCCAAAATTGTTAGCCGCATGTCATTTCTACCATCAATCCCAAAAACAATACTTGCGTAATTTTATTTAAGCTCCAGATACTATTTAAAATAATTTTCTTCCAGAGAAATGTTTTAAATAAAAAGATCCTATGATTCCATAGGGAAGAAATATGGGACATTGAAGGATCGGTAAATGATTAGGAAGATAAGGGATCTGTACCAGAAAACAGATCTCGAACAAATGATGCCTGATTTGGTTGGGACATGTGTAACGAATGGAAGCCTAGTTCTCGATGTCTTCGAGGAAGGCTTCGTTTGAGGTGGATCGACAATGTCGAGGCGGATATGGAAAATATAGGAGTGCGTAGATGGCTCTATTGGAAGAGATCCAGGTTTAAAGAAAGTGGCAAAGTTAAAAGAAAATCGCGCTTAATTCTTAGAAAGGAAATGATAACAAAGAAAACATAATTTGTAGCTCCTTCTTTAACCCATTTAATAACAATTTTCCCGGAAAAATGGTTAAAAGAAAAGTTATGGATTATATGTTTATAGGTTTTTAAAAAAAAGTCATTGGAGACGTTTTTGAGAAAAGTGTAAAAAATTAAAACAAAATAACAAAAACATCAAAGAGACGCCACCCTGAGATAGACGCATTACATACGAAATCGTCGTGTTGCATAACTTGGTGATTACTTAAACGGAAGATCAAATCTGAGGTTTTGCACTTTTTCGTTTTTATAATATTTTGTTTTTATTTTTGTGTTTTTTTTCTCTCTCTCATAACACACACGGAAGCAATCAACATGTATTGAAAACTTTATTTTTGTATTACCTATTCAGGTACTCAAAAATTCATTTACGGTCTCAATATTTCCTTAATACAGCATTAAAAGAAAATAGAAAACATAGAAACTAAATTTTTCATTAAAAACGAAGACGATGTTCCTACAAAGTTGTCGTAACTTTTGCTATTTAATGTCAAAAGTGTATTCCTGTAAAGAAAACTCATTATCCCAGTTCTTCCACACAGTTTTTCTTACTGTTTTTCTAAATAGACTCGACTAAAGCTAACTAAACATACATACATACATATATATATATATATATGTAAAAAAGAAAACATCGAGCCGGAACTTGTTATCCACCGCTTCCTTGAAAGGTTACACAGATCTTTTATTTTCTATTAGTGATCCTTTAGTAACTAAACGCTACTTATGTTTTGCAGTTTTTAGGAAGTATACAGAATTTAATTAAATTAATATATAATAAAACTATGTTTAATTTTAATTTCTACACACATACACTTTCAATAATGTTACTACTAAATTGATATTGCTGTTAGAAATCGCATAATTTAATTGAATAGCTAAAATTAGGGAGTAATTTTGTTTGCTACCATTCTATTAAAGTACTTAAGCAAATTGATGGAAAACGCAAAATGCTTACTTAGTTAAGAGCAAAGTTTATTTACATTAGCGCGATAAAGTTATGTGATCGTGGTGGTTCATTTTGCGTTTCATACAAAACTGTATAGTCTAACTTTACATTTTGAGAAACCCCGAGGGTCTGAAACTCTACAATGAAACACTCATAATACATGTTTCTAATTATTATAGTTTTTAGAATTTTAATTGAACAAATTTTTTTAAATTTCGAATTAACGTTTTGTAGATGATCTACGCTTTCACGTCAAAGAATTTCATTTTATGAGTTCTGTTAAAAAGTCATTTAATTTTAATTTACAGCGACTTAGTTAAAAATTTCAAGTTACTAATCAGTTTTATATGTTTTTCCGGAAAATTAATTGCATAAGGAGTGGGGGTAGAAGAGGATCTTAGCTTTATGCTTCAATGTAAACTCCCTTTTGGGAAAATATTGAAGCACTGTAGTCATATTCAGTGTATATCATGTAGTCATATTCAGATAAACTTTATGTTCCTAAAAACTAACAATAAAAATATAATGTTTGGTTTCCCCAACTATAACCTCTATTTATTTATAGTTTTAAGGAGACAATTAAATATTTTTTAGTAAACATTCCAAATTTTATTTGATTAATAACGATCATTAAAATATTGTGCCCATTAGAGAAGATGAATCAGTATTTAATAGAGTAATTGCTGAACATGGCTGAAACTAAAATTGTGAAATGATAATTATTCTATAAATGGCTTAGGAAACAGCGGCAAGTTGAGGTGGAAGTTTTGTGATATAATTGTAACGGCAAGAGAGAGAGCCAAGCCCGACCGAGAGAAAACAAACTCTCTCTGGTACTCTCTCACTTAAGCAGGCTGAGAACCAGAGTGAGGAGAACCTGTATATAAGCCAGTGAGAGATCTAGACATGGATCTATCTATTAGATTCAACCATACATCGCATCGTGTCATAACTCTACTCAAACCCTTTATTCTATAAATTCATTACAGTACAGTGCAGTTTGTGTAAGCTTATAGCTATATTATAACAGTGTCTTCATATCTCGTCTAATTAATCAATCCCAATTTCTCTCCTCATCAACTCCATTATATAATATAGGAGAAAATATTTTTCACATTAAATTTATCTGACGCAAAAAAATAATTTTCTTTTTGAATTTTATTATATAATTTCTTAGAAAAAGATGGCAAGAAATTGCTATAAAAAGGGGCCTACCGACCAAAGCTTGTGATCCATGATTTCATTTGATATAGTATATTAATAAATAAATTCACATACACAAAAATATAAAAGTAATAAAATTTGTCATATTTTTGAGTTATATAAAATTATTACTTACTTCATATAAAGCTACATTAATATATCGTTTTATTTACTTTTATTTTTATAGAATTCATCATTTTTATGTTTTATAGCTTTTGACGTGCTTGCCATTCTTTTATTTGCATTTTAAGAGATATAAAAAATTCGAATACAAACTGGAATTTATATATCAGATTTTTTTCACAGATTACGTTCAGCATTTGATAAAACGAAATTCTTGAAGGAACAAGGCGCCTGCTATTGGTGGGCTATTTTTACCTTTTCTTCTTACTCCCAGTAAGTGGACAATTTTATAAATTTTGCTTTCCCAGGAAATTCATATTTTGTGATCTTCTGAGTCTGGAAAAGTGTTTTTCTTTTTTTAATTTGTCTCTGTGGATATTGTCACTCAAGAAGTTATCACTCCAAAATTCGGAAATCCACTTTAGCAAATGGACTTTTCTGCTTTTTCTTTCTTTAAAAACTTCGTAACCATATTTTCTCTCATTTCGGCTGTCGCTTATATTTGAAATTTTTTTAGGAAAGGGTGTGACGTTAGCCTTTCCTTTAAAGTGCCAACAGTGGGTAATAGTACAGTTCTCTCATATAATATAATAAACATCAGATGAATATTTTAAATAATGTCACTAAAATACTGAGTTTAATGAAAAATCTTTTAGGTAAAGTTTCTCTGATTTTCTCTTTTTCTGAGAAAATTGATTTTTCGACGGAACATTAGTCCTCCCTCTTCTAAAAGGTGATTTCAGTGGATTACTTTTATTATTACTAATCTATAAGAAGTTATAAACGAGTTTCGTTAAAAATTATTTAACCAGGACAAGAGTAAGTCTGTCATGCTGCATTTAATACGCCTTATGCTATACAGTTTTTATACTGAAGTTTTTGAGGTAAATTTTTAAAAGTTTTTTTTTTTTTGTTTTTTTTTTTTAGCGGGGGGGGCCAACGCACTGCGACCTTGAGCAGGTCTATTGTGCTATGCCCCCTGGGTGCCACAGGCTTGCCCATAGCACCCGAACGGATGCCCAATTGAACATGCGTTCTACAATATCTCCATCAGGTTGAGGTCCCTGAGGAATCCTAATACCCTGACGGGCTCTAGAGAGGGTATATCCCCCTCCTCCACCTGGTAGCTACCCAGGTTCCTGAACCTTCTCTGAGTGGCAGCCTCGCATTCTGTTAGGAGATGTATTGGAGTTTCCTCCAACTCCCCACAGAATCTGCATGAGCTGTCACTTTCCAAGCCCAGCTTCGCCAGGTGTCCTCTAAGTCGGCAATGCCCCGTGAGGAAACCCGTAAGTACGCGGAGCTTGTTCTTACTCAATCCAATGCAGGCCTCCGACCTCCGTTGGTTATAATTTCCCAAGCAGATCTTGGCCTGCCGCAACCTGGGGAGGGAGTACCAGAGTTGAGATCTCTTCGTCTCCTCTTCCTTCTTAAGTTCCTCTAACAGACACTGGTCGCTAATCCCACAAAAAGGTTCCGGCCCCAAAAGTGGTGTCATAGCGCCTATCTTGGCCAAGGCGTCGGCCGTCTCATTCCCTTCAATGCCAACATGCCCTGGCACCCACCAAAGTGCGACTTTGTTCCTACTGCCCAGATCGTTTAGTTTATCTAGGCATTCCCAAACCATTTTAGAGTTAATAACTGGTGCACCCAGAGCTCTGATGGCTGCTTGGCTATCGGAAAGGATTACAATCTCCCGATTCCTATATCCCCTATCGAGGTTAAATTGAACGCATCTTCCAATAGCGTATATCTCCGCCTGAAAGATGCTGGGAAATTTACCCATGGGTTCCGAGTGCTTGATCCTTGGACCAACCACCCCTGCCCCAGTCCCCTCGAGGGTCTTCGACCCATCCGTATACCATTTTATGGCATGTTCCTTAATGCCCAACAGAGCGGATCCTTCGCTCCACTCACTTTTGGTGCCCAGCTTCGACGAAAAATTTTTTGTGAAGCTATACTTCTTAACCATACCATCCCTAGGGAGGTGCCAGATGAGGGAGCCCAAAGGTGAGAATACCAACTCTCTAACCCCCAGCCATCCCTCCCCTCCTGCACCACCCCTAGAGATCCTAAAAAGGGCCCCCTTCGCCGCCCTTTCCACCACTAGGTGCAAAGGTGACAGATTGAGGATAACCTCCATCCCGGCGGTGGGGCAAGTCCTCATAGCCCCCGTCATGCACAAGCATGCGAGCCGCTGTACCTTGTCAAGAGTTCTCCTGACCGATACTTCTTTGGTCTTTCCAAACCAAGCCACCGCGCCATAGGTGATAACTGGTCTCACCATCATGGTGTACATCCACTGTAGGATTCTCGGGGGGCATCCCCAGGATTTGCCCGCCATCCTCCTACATATCATGAGGGCGCCAGTGGCCTTATTAACAGTTAATTCAATGTGTTTCTTCCATAGGAGTTTACTATCAAAAGTCACCCCTAGGTACTTAACCTCCTTTTCCCACCCTACTTCTTCTCCGGCTAGCCGGATATTTTTCAGGCGTGGGAGTGTTCTTTTCCTAGTGAAGGGTATCACAGTGGTTTTCGTTGGATTAACCTTCAACCCCACTGAGACACACCACTCGCTAGTGATATCTAGACCCCTCTGTATTATGTCACATAGGGTTTCTTCAAACTTTCCTCTAGCAATAATGACGAAGTCGTCAGCATATCCCCGACAGGCAATGCCGACGTCCGTCAGTTTGTAGAGGAGCTCATCCACCACCAGGCTCCACATTAGGGGTGACAAAACCCCCCCTTGCGGACAGCCACGAGTAGTGCGGGAGCGGATGGTCCGTCGGGAGTGGAGCCCACCACAGTCTCTACCGTTCTTGTAGACAACATTTCCATCATCCATCTGGCGGTTGTTCCATCCACCCCCCTTCTAACAAGGGCTCTGCCAACCGCCTCATGGGAAGTATTGTCAAACGCGCCTTCTATGTCCAAAAAGGCACAGATGGCCGTTTCCTTAACATCTAGGGTCCTCTGGATTACATCTGTCAGCCGATATAGAGCGGTATCCGTTGACCTTCCCGCTCGATATGCGTGCTGACAGGGGTGCAAGGGCACCCTCTCCAGAACACCTGTCCTGATATAATTATCCACGGCCTTCTCCATAGTCTTTAAAAGAAAAGACGTAAGGCAGATAGGCCTGAAGGATTTGGGCAAGGTGGCATCCCTTTTCCCAACCTTGGGGATAAAGACCACCCTAGCCCTTCTCCACGGCCTCGGTATATACCCGAGTGCCAAACTGCTCCGAAAGATCTTAACCAAGTGTGGAAGAAACTCCCTTAGGCCCTTTTGTAGGAGGGCCGGGAAAACCTCATCCACACCAGGCGACTTGAAGGGCTGAAACTTATTTATTGCCCATTCTATTCTTAGTGACGTGCAGATGGTTCTGGCCACCTCCCAGTCATCCCTTACCGGTCTGCTGGGCCCTATCGTGTCAGTACCATCTTCTGGTGGCAGACTCCCCGGAAAATGGGTCTCCAGCAGGAGAAGAGCACGTTGCTCCCCATCCTGCGTATAGCTGCCATCAGGTCTTTTGAGTGACATCAATGCTCCAACACCGTGTTTGGCCATTGCCCTATGCAATCTGGCTGCCACGGGTGCGGAGCTGATGTCCTCACAGAATTTCCTGTAACTAGTTCTTTTAGCTTTTCTAATCTCCTTGTTCTGGTAGTAAGCGCCCGCGTGTAGCTCTGCCAATCCCCAGTGCGCTTGGCCCTATTGAAGAGCTTGCGCACTTTGGATCTTAGATTTGACAGCTCTCTGCTCCACCAGGGGACGTCCCTACAGCACCGGAGTCTACTCACGGGGCAACTGTCTTCAAAGGCG
>JAAEAF010013850.1:0-10143 GCA_011037195.1 Triatoma infestans | reverse complement strand
TTTTTTTTTTTTTTTTTTTTTTTTTTTTTTTTTTTTTTTTTTTTTTTTTTTTTTTTTTAGCGGGGGGCCAACGCACTGCGACCTTGAGCAGGTCTATTGTGCTATGCCCCCTGGGTGCCACAGGCTTGCCCATAGCACCCGAACGGATGCCCAATGGAACATGCGTTCTACAGTATCTCCATCAGGTTGAGGTCCCTGAGGAATCCTAATACCCTGACGGGCTCTAGAGAGGGTATATCCCCCTCCTCCACCTGGTAGCTACCCAGGTTCCTGAATCTTCTCTGAGTGGCAGCCTCGCAGTCTGTTAGGAGATGTATTGGAGTTTCCTCCAACTCCCCACAGAATCTGCATGAGCTGTCACTTTCCAAGCCCAGCTTCGCCAGGTGTCCTCTAAGTCGGCAATGCCCCGTGAGGAAACCCGTAAGTACGCGGAGCTTGTTCTTACTCAATCCAATGCAGGCCTCCGACCTCCGTTGGTTATAATTTCCCAAGCAGATCTTGGCCTGCCGCAACCTGGGGAGGGAGTACCAGAGTTGAGATCTCTTCGTCTCCTCTTCCTTCTTAAGTTCCTCTAACAGACACTGGTCGCTAATCCCACAAAAAGGTTCCGGCCCCAAAAGTGGTGTCATAGCGCCTAGTGGCGTCGGCCGTCTCATTCCCTTCAATGCCAACATGCCCCGGCACCCACCAAAGTGCGACTTTGTTCCTGCTGCCCAGATCGTTTAGTTTATCTAGGCATTCCCAAACCATTTTAAAGTTAATAACTGGTGCACCCAGAGCTCTAATGGCTGCTTGGCTATCAGAAAGGATTACAATCTCCCGATTCCTATATCCCCTATCGAGGTTAAATTGAACGCATCTTCCAATAGCGTATATCTCCGCCTGAAAGATGCTGGGAAATTTACCCATGGGTTCCGAGTGTTTGATCCTTGGACCAACCACCCCTGCCCCAGTCCCCTCGAGGGTCTTCGACCCATCCGTATACCATTTTATGGCATGTTCCTTAATGCCCAACAGAGCGGATCCTTCGCTCCACTCACTTTTGGTGCCCAGCTTCGACGAAAAATTTTTTGTGAAGCTATACTTCTTAACCATACCATCCCTAGGGAGGTGCCAGATGAGGGAGCCCAAAGGTGAGAATACCACCTCTCTAACCCCCAGCCATCCCTCCCCTCCTGCACCACCCCTAGAGATCCTAAAAAGGGCCCCCTTCGCCGCCCTTTCCACCACTAGGTGCAAAGGTGACAGATTGAGGATAACCTCCATCCCGGCGGTGGGGCAAGTCCTCATAGCCCCCGTCATGCACAAGCATGCGAGCCGCTGTACCTTGTCAAGAGTTCTCCTGACCGATACTTCTTTGGTCTTTCCAAACCAAGCCACCGCGCCATAGGTGATAACTGGTCTCACCATCATGGTGTACATCCACCGTAGGATTCTCGGGGGGCATCCCCAGGATTTGCCCGCCAACCTCCTACATATCATGAGGGCGCCAGTGGCCTTATTAACAGTTGATTCAATGTGTTTCTTCCACAGGAGTTTACTATCAAAAGTCACCCCTAGGTACTTAACCTCCTTTTCCCACCCTACTTCTTCTCCGGCTAGCCGGATATTTTTCAGGCGTGGGAGTGTTCTTTTCCTAGTGAAGGGTATCACAGTGGTTTTCGTTGGATTAACCTTCAACCCCACTGAGACAAACCACCCACTAGTGATATCTAGACCCCTCTGTATTATGTCACATAGGGTTTCTTCAAACTTTCCTCTAGCAATAATGACGACGTCGTCAGCATATCCCTGACAGGCAATGCCGACGTCCGTCAGTTTGTAGAGGAGCTCATCCACCACCAGGCTCCACATTAGGGGTGACAAAACCCCCCCTTGCGGACAGCCACGCGTAGTGCGGGAGCGGATGGTCCGTGAGCCCACCACAGTTTCTACCGTTCTTGTAGACAACATTTCCATCATCCATCTGGCGGTTGTTCCATCCACCCCCTTCTAACAAGGGCTCTGCCAACCGCCTCATGGGAAGTATTGTCAAACGCGCCTTCTATGTCCAAAAAGGCACAGATGGCCGTTTCCTTAACATCTAGGGTCCTCTGGATTACATCTGTCAGCCGATATAGAGCGGTATCCGTCGACCTTCCCGCTCGATATGCGTGCTGACAGGGGTGCAAGGGCACCCTCTCCAGAACACCTGTCCTGATATAATTATCCACGGCCTTCTCCATAGTCTTTAAAAGAAAAGACGTAAGGCAGATAGGCCTGAAGGACTTAGGCAAGGTGGCATCCCTTTTCCCAACCTTGGGGATAAAGACCACCCTAGCCCTTCTCCACGGCCTCGGTATATACCCGAGTGCCAAACTGCTCCGAAAGATCTTAACCAAGTGGGGAAGAACCTCCCTTAGGCCCTTTTGTAGGAGGGCCGGGAAAACCTCATCCACACCAGGCGACTTGAAGGGCTGAAACTTATTTATTGCCCATTCTATTCTTAGTGACGTGCAGATGGTTCTGGCCACCTCCCAGTCATCCCTTACCGGTCTGCTGGGCCCTCTCGTGTCAGTACCATCCTCTGGTGGCAGACTCCCCGGAAAATGGGTCTCCAGCAGGAGAAGAGCACGTTGCTCCCCATCCTGCGTATAGCTGCCATCAGGTCTTTTGAGTGACATCAATGCTCCAACACCGTGTTTGGCCATTGCCCTATGCAATCTGGCTGCCACGGGTGCGGAGCTGATGTCCTCACAGAATTTCCTGTAACTAGTTCTTTTAGCTTTTCTAATCTCCTTGTTCTGGTAGTAAGCGCCCGCGTGTAGCTCTGCCAATCCCCAGTGCGCTTGGCCCTATTGCAGAGCTTGCGCACTTTGGATCTTAGATTTGACAGCTCTCTGCTCCACCAGGGGACGTCCCTACAGCACCGGAGTCTACTCACGGGGCAACTGTCTTCAAAGGCGCCTACCAGCGCCTCATTCAGTTCCTCTACCCTATGCTCCAGCTCCAAACGACACTGCGGCGCCCTCGCAGTGCCGGTACGATTTAGAGCGCAGTTCAAATTGGTAACAAATTCCTCCCAATTCGTACGTCTGGGGTTTCTCCACTCTGCATCCCCATCGCCAAACCCCTCCAGACTGAATGTAATAATTCGATGATCTGAAAGGGAAGGCTCATCCGAGACTTCCCAGCTCCCGACAAACTGCCCGATGCTAGGACTACCAAAGGTAATATCCAGAACCTCCTGCCTAGCCCTAGTTACGAACGTAGGTGACGCCCCGACGTTAAAAATATCTAGGTTATATTGGAGGATAAACTCTAAAAGGTACTCACCTCTTCTGTTGTTACTTCTGCTCCCCCACACTCTGTTGTGGGCGTTCGCATCGCATCCAATGAGGAAAGGCAGCTTCCGCTCCCGGCAGTATTCTACCAACCTCTGAACCTCCGCCGGCGTTACATCCCTGTCCCCAGCGAAGTAACTGGATGCTATCACAACGGCGCGGTTGTTACCTCCATAATTCAAGTGGGCCAAAATGGATACCAGATCCCGCGTCGTAAATTCTGAAAAACATGTGTAATTAATATTATTTCTGATCAGGATGCAGGCCCTAGGATTTTCACTTTTAGCATCCCATACTACCTTACTGTACTTACCTGACAGTCCACAAATCCGTCCTTTGACTGTCCAGGGTTCCTGAATCAGCACCAGGCTAAGTAGCCTTTTGGCGAACAACCTCGCAATGGTGGCCGATGCCCCCTTTGCATGGTGTAGGTTCACCTGGGCTATCCCGATACTCATTCCCGAGGGGTGCTTGCTCATGGGAGGGTGGGGGGAGCACCCCTCCTCCCCCAGGAGCTTCTCCTCCTCCTCGACCGAGAGGCTTGCCCGGAGGGCTGAGAGATTCATTGCTCCCATGTCTCCCAGGCTCTCCCGTCGCTGAGAATCGTACTCGAGCCCCGGGGATGAACTCTCCCTCGGCGGCTCCTCTGCTGGAGTAGAGGACAAACGAGCTTGCTGCTCCTTATCATCCCCTTCACCCTCCAGCTTCTTCCAGCCTCTAATGGGGAGCTTCCCAAACCGAAATCGGATGGTTCCTCCTCCCCTCCTGACCGCCTCAAACGACTGATCGTCGATCGCGGCGGTCATCAAGAGGCCTCCATTCTCCTCTTTACACACGAGGATCTTCCAGATCTTCGTGTTTACTCCCACGTTCTGGGCATCCACCAAGGCCAAGACCTTCTTGATGCCCTTCTCCGCACTCCTTGGAAAGAAGGTAGTGATGGTGTGCATCTACGGGAAATCCTCTCCCGAGCACGCCATCAACTCCACTCCCGTCCAAGTACTCAGGGTTGATACCCTGCTCTGCAGCCAGTCCGCCGTGTGCTGATCAAAGCAATCTAGCCACAGCATCCCTGGACGAAAATGTATGCCCTCAAATTGGAGCTTATGCTCCCATCCAAGGGCTATTTCCTCCACAATAGCATCCTCCAGTGCTGATAACTCCTCAGCACTGAGTATCACATCCGGGAAACGTCGAGGCATCACCCCAACTCTCCCCGCCTGTACTGCACCAGCATAGCTGGTGCCAGGTCGGCAAAGGCCTGGGTTGGCCCCCGAGGAAGTCCCGGGATGTGTACTACCAGAAGGTACCACCCTTCTTCTTTTAATATCTTTCCTTTCGGGAGGTGTTATATATCTCTCCCGCTTACCATGAGCACGCTGAGGTGGGCTACTGCTCACCCGCTGTGCTCTGTACTTCTCAGCCTCCGCTCTTGCTTCCTGGGGGGTCATGCCCCCAGCAAGCGCGCGGAGATACCATCGAACGCCTGCACCACTGAGGCCTCTCCTCAGAGGGTCATCTATCGCCCCCGGTTGCCCTGGGGGCGGTGGCGGTAACGTCCTCTTCCTCCCGCTCCTTTTCCGACCCGGTGCCTCCTCTTTCCCTGCCGCACCAGAAGGATGAGCGGGGGCCTCCCCGCCACCGCTAGTAATAGGCCTACTGCCAGCTTCACCCCCACCAGGAGCTTGCTCCTTGGATACTTGAGGTTCCATTGTTACAATCGCGGTATCCACCCGCTTACTTACTTGAACCTGCTCAGCTTGACGAGAAGTACTCGCCTCGCTAATGCGAGGCATGCCCCGCATGCCCATTCCACTGGGAGCGCGCTCCTTTGTGGCTTGGGCCGCAGGTTGTAAAGTGGCGGTAGCTACCCGCCTGGTTTCAAATTTAGCTTTTTTAGTTTTCTTCATGGATCATTCCCACGTACAGCTAGGGTTTCTCATCGGTCGACTGCACCAGAGCCCCGCATGACACAGCAAGGCCATTTATTACTCCCTGATGCGGCCCGGTTTCAGGAAGGCACCGTTATACTACAGCCTGTATTACCCCCTGGCTGCAAACCTACATGGGCACGGTACGCATAACACCCTGTTTTAGGGGGGGTGTGTCTCTGAAGCTGCCCCTGGGGGCACCACCTCAGATGACCAGCGGGTACACCCAAGTTCCGCCGGGGACTTTTATCGTCGTCCAGGTCTAGAGCCGCCGAGTTTGGTTTTAAACGGAGCCACCTCGAGAAGGGTGCAGTATAACTTAATGCTGCGCTCGGACGGTCTTGACGAATAGAAGGTGAAGCCTTCTATTCACCCTGGAGCTTCCCACATTAAAAAGAGAAGACTCCTTGGCCCCAAACAGTTACATAATTTGACTATTATTCCATTAACATCATTGGCCAAAGTTGTTCTTTTTATGTTAATACAGTGTTGCCACCTTCAATTGATTAAAACTAAATAAATTTTAAAGTTTGGACGCAATTGCTAAAATATATCCGTAATATTAAAGTTAAGTAGAGTTACTTTTTTTTTTTTTTTTTTTTTTAACTTTTATTTGAAATTTACACCTGCACTCGTACAGTACAATAAGTAAATATGCTGCGTGTATAATAAAAGTGGCGTGGCAATCATGAATGATGATCATCCAGTGATGACCATCATTAGTCTACCAGTTGGTCACGGGGCCAACGGCGCCTCAGCCGTCTTCGGGGGTTGGAGGGAAGTGTGGTTGAGAATAAGTTTGCAGCTAAAGGATTAGGGTGAGATGATAGTTTTTGGTGGAATTTGTTGTAGCGGGTTTTGGCAAGTTCTGGTATAAATGGAATGTTGAGGTCTGTGTGTATGGAGTGGTTACTGACATAAAAAGGAGCGTTTACAATGCGGCGGAGTATTTTAGATTGGAGGGTTTGTAATCTGTTGATGTTAGATCGTTTAGCTGTCCCGTAAAGTTCAAGTCCGTAAGACTTGCAAGAAGGGAAGTATACAGTCGACGCTTGTTCTGTAGTGTTAGTTTTGAGCGTTTGTCAAGTAGTCTAGCAAGGAGTTTGTATCGTTTGTTTAGTTCAGCCCGTTTAAGTCTGGTATGAGGGTTCCAAGTTAGTCTTTTGTCTAGGTACAGTCCAAGGTACCGCACATGATCGGCTGGTGGGATAGGAGTGTTATATAAGAAGACAGGTCCAAGAGTTGTTCGTTTGAGTGTGAAGACTATGTATTTGGATTTGTTTGGGTTGATTTTTATTCTCTATTTTTGTAGCCAGGGTTCTAGTGAGTGAAGGTGAGATTGTAGAGAGCGGATAGCGAAGACAGAATCAGTATGTGTGGAGAGAATGGCAGTGTCGTCAGCGAAGGTGTATATGGAGGTGTTGGGATTTGAAGGTAAGTCGGCTGTAAAGATTGTGTAGAGAAGAGGAGCTAAGACGCTACCTTGTGGTACACCAGCAAGGACAGGAAAAATAGATGATCGAGAAGAGCCTTGAGTTACTAGAAAGAATCGGTCGGAGATAGGATTTGAGTATAAGATAGTATCTGCTTGGTAGATTACTCTTAAGCTTCCATAGCAAACCCTTGTGCCATACTCGGTCAAAGGCCTGTGAGACATCCAAGAATACTCCAGCGCAGAAATGTTTAAGCTCCAGTGATGTAGCGATGGTGCCCACAACGCGATGGGCCTGCTGGATTGTAGAGTGGCAACTGCGAAAACCAAATTGATGATTTGGGATAATTTCAAGGCCATCAAAACTTTCTTGAAGGCGTGGTAGGAGGAGTCTCTCTAAAAAATTTTGCCTAGAATCGAGAGGAGGCTGATAGGGCGATAGGAGGAAGGTAGATGCGTGGGTTTTGAAGGTTTAGGTATCATACAGATGGTGGAGAATTTCCAAAGAATAGGATAGTAGGTAGTTCTCAGTATTGAATTGTAGATGGTTGTAAGGATGACTATTGCTTTTCTAGGAAGTTGAAGGAGAATGTGTGCTGTGATTAAATCATAACCTGGACTCTTTTTAGGGGAAAGATTGATAATGGCCTCCTTGACACTTGCTTGGGTGTGAATGATTTAGGAGGACGAGAAACTGGTAAAGGAATGTCCAAGTCGGTATTGACGTCTTGGGTGTGTTGTAGATTTTGAGTGTCAAGATGTGCGGTGAAGACGGAAGAGAGGTGAGCTGCAAGTAAGTCAGCTTTTTCTTGATCAGATTTGGCCCAGGAGTTGTCAGCAGAACGGAGAGGGGAGGAGGTTTGTTGAAATTTTAATATTCGTCGGGTGACAGTCCAGAGTGAGTTGTCGTCAGTAGTAAGAGATTTTGTATAGTTAGCGTATTGGGTGTTATAGTATTTTTGAAGTTCGTTTTTAAGCTGTCTTGCAAGATGATTGAAATTTTGTTTGTGGGAAGGATACCTAGTTCGTTGCCAAAGAGATCTTGCTCGTCGCTTTTGTGTTATAAGAGTGCGGAGTAGGATAGGTAAGTTATAAGTCAAACGTTCTGTCCGTTTAGTTGTACAGTATGAAGTCGCTTGCCATATGCTTTGCTGTATGGCAGCAGCGAAGTTGTCAACAGCATCGTCTAGTTGTTGGGGTGTTTTAAGAGCTGTTTTAAGTTCAATTTGTTGTTCGAGTCGGTCTCTAAATAAGTCCCAGTGTATCGGTCCATTGAGCAATGTAGGTTTTGGAGGGGATGGTTTGGGGTGAATATCCATTGTAAGTATGACGGGGCTGTGGTCGGATGATAGGTCATCTAAGGTGATGCGTCAGTATGGAATGATGAAATGTTGGAGCAGATGAAAAAGTCAAGCAAGTCAGGTCGTTTATTTAGAGCAGTTGGCCAGTAAGTTGGTTGAGAAGGAGAGATGTAGGATAAGCTTGTTTGGGAGAGTGCATTGTAGAGAATGCGTCCTCTTGGGTTTGCCACACGACTACCCCAGCGAGGATGTTTCGCGTTGTAGTCACCACCACTCACAAAACGGGAGCCCAGTGATTTGAAGAAGGAAAGAAATTGATTGTGATGAATTGTTTGGTTAGGAGGACAGTATACGGCAGCAATGTTGTAATGGAAGGGTTCGCTATGGAGGGAGACCACAGTAGGCTGTATGTAGTTAGTGGCATTGTAAGGAATGAAGAAGTGGGATAAAGAGTTTCTTATAAGGATGGCTGAGCCGCCATGTGCAGTGCCGTCAGGGTGGTCAGTTCTATATAGTTTGTAGCCAGTGATGTAGAAGCGTGTTCTTTCCGTGAAGTGCGTCTCTGTGACTAGTGCAATGTCTATTCGTCTTTCGTGTAGCAGGATATCTAGTTCTTGTCTGTGATTAGTTAGTCCATTTGCGTTCTATGGTGATAGAGTAATTAGTAAGTGGCATTAAGGAGCGAGGCGAGGAAGTAGAGTGTTGACAACGGTGGTTAGTAGAGTTACGAGAGGAGTGAGGAGAGTTTTGAAATCAGAGAGGAAAGAATTTAGTAAAGTGGTGATGTCAGATGAAGAGGATTGGAAAGGTGGCTGAGGCGGCGGTGGCCCCGCAACAACCCTGGCTAAGACGGGTGATTGTTGGTGGCTGAGATGTTGTTCCTCTGAGTCTGTGGTTCAGTATTCCTAGGAGTGCCAGAAGCAGCTTGTTGTCGATTGGATGTAAACGTAGTGGCTTCTCTGATGGCTGAGCGATGGTTGATGCCCAGTGGGGGTCGCCTTCGTGATCGTTGGAGTTCTCTGTGTACCATACATCCTTTGTAGTTAGCGGGGTGTTCTCCGTGACAAAGAGCGCATATGGGGGGTGTTGTGTTGTGTTTGCCACACTCCTGTGTGAGATGTTCACCGGCGCACTTAACACATCTTGGACGATGCTGACAATAACTTTTTGTATGGCCGTATTCTTGACAGCGTTTACACTGCACAATTAGTCTCTGTTTGTGGGGTTCCTCGACCTTAATTTTGGTGTAGCATAACAGTTCCAGGTCAAAAATATCTGTATTGTTAGCCTTCGGCTCTAGATCTACGAAGAAAAGAGGCAATGTTTGTTTGGAAACTGGGTGAATAACCGGTGCGACATTGCGGGTAATATGCCCATGTTTCGCCAGTTCTTGTTGAATTAGCTCAGGAGGTGTTGACTGATGCAGGTATCTTATCACGACACGATAAGCTTTTTCCTCTTCAAGTTGAAAGGTGTGATACTCAGCTTTTTTGTCTTTGAGGTAATGTATAATCCCTCTGTAGCCATCTATTGTTTTGGCGTGAATAATGAGGTCAGCTGCTCGCGCCTTGCATGCGAAGCTGTTTGGTCCTGCTATTTGGCTAAGGGCTTTCCATAAATCAGCGTATCTTATAACATTTTTTAAGTAAATCGGTGGTGGTTTTGGGATACGCTGAGGCCCTGGGGGCTGTGGAGGCCACATTATTTACACCTTATTTCCAAGGGAAGAGATATATAAATGGTGCATTTAAACAAGTATTATATTTACAATTGTCTTAAATGTTAATAATATAACAGTAAACAAAAAAAACAAGAGTCAAAAATTACTCACACACTAAATGAGGTTAGTTTTATAGCAGCTAATTGTCACTTCTCCAAACAAAAAACACGAAAAAACTAGTGTTAATTCACTTGCACAAAAACAATGTCCATAAAAAGTGTTTTCAATTTATAATAACAGTCACTAGTTTACACACTTTTAAACTTTAAAATTATGAGAAAAATGCAGACAAAAAAATTAGCAGTTTGTTTACATTGGCAATCAGCTGTGTTCTCTAGAGTTACTTAAATTAAATATTTGGTTGATAACTTTTAAAAATCAATTTAGCAATAAATTAAAGAGAAAACTTCATAAAACATAATTTAATCAATTTATA
>JAAEAF010013849.1:0-76941 GCA_011037195.1 Triatoma infestans | reverse complement strand
ATATGAACGATTTCAGAAGCCAGCCAAGAGGAGGAAGAAGTTCGGTGACAGTGATTCAGGTGATGACGATGATGATTCAGACTTCAGTTTTTAACTCTAACATTTCTGAATCACTGTGAATCCTGGTACTGTACAAAAAAAAAAAAAAGAAGAAGGAAAAAATGCTAAATAATCCTTTATTTTGTGATAAAAGTTTTATACTAGGTAATTTTATTGTTATTCTACTTAGAGCTGAACCTTATATGTACCAAAGTGTATGTATTTTTTGTTTCAATTACTGTGTGATCATTGATCCTCAGCACAACACTTGTTTCTTAATTTAGCAAGATTGCGTAGCACACTGCTATCACCTGGCTCACTTCAGAGGGCTCATTCATTCATACCATGCATTGGTCACAATAACATTTTTATTAAAAATAAATAGTAATTATATTTATTCAACTATAATCTTTTAATATGTTTATTACTCAGTACTGAAAAGTGTGGATTAAGTATTTGAAAATTTTCAATAAATTTTTTATACAAGTATATATTATTTTTATTTTATTTATTATACAATGTTTTAAACAAAAGGGGGGGAAAAAAGTACAGAATTACAATTCATTTTGCTGTCTTTTTGTTGACTGCGGTTATTATAACTGTTGTGTTATAAGAAGGTATATTAACAACGAATGTCTACTAGCTGAATATCTAAATTTATATTTTACAACACTCATACGTCCGCTTGCAGTTGGTTATGTGAAAGTTGTACTTTTTCTCCCGGTTTAAAAGCAGGCATTCCTAAGTATGGGCAAGATGCACATCGAAACGCATCTCCAAGATAGCACTGAAAAGTCATTGAAATTATAAGATGAAAATCAAAATATGGCGATTAGCAGGTAATTTAGTACTAGAGATGTAGATTACATTGCCACAAGAGGATTGTTTAAATAGCACAGGTTCTCCTTTTGCTGGAGTCTCTTGTTCAAGCTCAGCAAGTCCGCAAGAACAATTTTTGCAAGCTTTTCTCTTTCCTATGCTACCACACACTGAAACAACAACACATTCACATAATGTAACTGAATTGTACATAACGTTTTTATTTTTAGTGAAAATGGTTCTGAATAATAAAATAAAATCTGATTATGATATTCTGTTAATGCTGTTATTAAAATTCTAAATGAAAAATTGTCTTCAAACTTGAGTAGTATATAATAGGGGCTCCGAGGACATTCTTCCCGTATATCCCTTTTTCCTTTAAGTACTAAGGGGGATCTTTCAAGACCGTACCTACCCGCTTAGGGTTTACGGTCTCCCGCTGCAAGCAACGGGATCGTTTAACAAGAAGGGGTTGTCACTACCATGGAAGGACTTATAGTGCAATACCCGACCGTAGAAGTGCCGAAGCACCCGCCCGCTTGACCCATTTAAGGGCAGGTTGAGATACGCTCTACCAGCGCGCAGTGATCCCACATAGTGGTCACACTCCACTCCCAGAAGCTAGAGAAGGCACCCCTATCTTGCAGGCTCTGGTAAACCGCGCACACCCAGCGCAAATGCGCTTCCAGCTACGGGGCTTAATTATATTGATTAAACCGGGGTTTAATTTATATTGCGAGTCTCCTCCCGCTCAACTCATGACCTCGGTCATTGGAGTTATTGGCTAAACCATGGCCACTACGAATCCTACCTCATGCAAGCAACTGGCTCGGAAAATAGCTTGCCCCCGTAGTTCAGAATTTCAACTCTAATGAGCTAGCGCGACTGATCGCATGCCCGATGGATCTACAGATTCCTATCCATTGCCTCAAGTATAGGGGTTTCAGTAACCCAGGTAACTTACAGGCAACCCTGTAAGGGGAAAGGATCAGAATTGGATTAGGTGAGGTGAGGGATTCCCCAACCTGGAGAGCCAGAGGCTGATTGCAGCCGAAGGATGGGCGATGGTGACGCCACATACCCACGCCCTAGGGCTCCGAGGACAGAATTTTACTCCCTACTCACTTATCCCCTCACCCGCCACTTAACCCCCTCTCCCCAAACGTTACCTACCATCCTCCCACGACCTCCCGCACCGTAGAAGAAGAGGTGTCAAAAACTTCTTTTTTTTTCTGCTGAGGTCAGCAAAAGCGATCTCGCAACCTTCGCCATACAAGTCCATGACTTTCACCACTCAGATATTGTGGTAACTTGGGAATCCTTATACCTCACCCAAATACTTCTCCCTCATCTCTCCCTTTTCTTTCCCATATATTGCAAACATTGTGCACATATAGAGGCTAATAAACTACGAATTGAAAATGCAATGCAAAGGTCAATGAACTCTGCCCCAGTCCAGAGTTCCATTGACCTTTGCATTGCATTTTCAATTCGTAGTTTATTAGCCTCTATATGTGCACAATGTTTGCAATATACTTCCTGATTATACTTATTTATTTATTTTTACACTAAGTCTTAAATAGAGAAGCCCTTCCACGCCCCCTCTTTGTTTATGATAAAACTATTTTTATCGGTCAAGTATTTTACCAACACATAAATCCAATCCAATATAGTGATTTCTGAAACAGATACGTAAGTTTTTTTTTGGTAAACAATAAACTTAAATCAAAATAAAAAATAAACTTAATCTATGCCTCCTTCTTATATACCTTACTTGTTTAAGATAAATCTATTTTTTTTGTCGATCAAGTATATTGACAACAAATGTATTCAATCCAGGTATATTGATTTATGAGTCAGTTACTTCTGTAAGTTTTTTTTTTTTGATAGAGCTTAAAGTCGTTGGTCTGTTATCTAGCGCAATGTACGACAAAGTAGTTACTGATGTCCTTTGTCGAACTAGTTGTTTATACATTAAACGAAATAATTAAAGAAACGAAAAAAGCAGGTGTTTAATCAGAGATTTAGTAACTGTTGTAACTCAATTTATGTACTAAATTCCCCATATTTTTAATCACTTTTCTAATCTAAAACGTACTCAATTTACACACATAATTCGTACTTAAGTTTTCGGTTAAAAATGTAAAAGTCGAAAGTGCCCATCTTTCAGATTGACATGTAAGAAATAAAAGTAAGAACAGCGGTCTTAACTGGACTTATATAAATTTGGTTATATATTTTTAAACACGTCTTATTAGAGCAAAAATAATTTCGTGGTGGTTTGTTCCGCAGAGCTGGAAAGCATCAGAGACATTTTCCGTGGTAGCCTGCTTCATTTTGTGGTCATCGACAGATGGGCGTTCGCCCATCTTCGTGAGCGTTTTTCAGACAGTGTGACAACACAGACTTGCACAGAGCAAATTCAGTTTTACACAACTGACTCCTGAAGTAGTAATATCTTACATCTAGTGGAAAGCTGATCAAACAGCAATAATGTAATTTTCAAAAAAATCGTCTGTCGAACTAATTGTTTGTACAATTAAACAAATTAATTAGAGAAAAGAAAAATAAAAGAAGCTTAGTAGAACTAGTAGTCTTTTATCTCAATTTACGTATAAAATTCCCCATATTTTTAAAAACTTTTCTAATCTAAGAAGCACTCAATTTACGTACTTAATTCCCCCAAAATACTGATCAGTTTCCAATTTAATTGGTAAATGAATTATTCTATATTTTTAACCATTTTTGTAATCTAATTTGCATTCAATTTACATATACAATTCCTATAGAGAATTTATTAAATTAATGGGATTTATACCACACCTAAATATAAGTAACTTCCTGAGAGAATAACAGATTGATTTTTGCTCCTAGAATCGTGGATGTGCTAATGAGTCATGACGAATGATTAGACAATAGAGAATGTATTGTGTTAAATGTCTTTGGATTTTGGTCAGGTTAATATGTTTTGGGTAAAATCACTGCACAAAGCAGTGACTGCAATAAAATTTGTCGAATAACCAAGAAAAACACAGATATACAAAAGTTTACACAATCTTCTACAATCTCAATATAATTATTAATTGGTAGAGAGATAAAACTAAATGCCGAAACAACATAATTTATCATTTTTTCTCTGTTCTTGGTATTTTCTGGTATGTTTAACTGTATACCAGTCACTTTCTTTTGTTCTTATTCGCCTAATATACATGCTGTAACAAATTATTAAATACAAGACAACAACTGTTTTGTAGAGTGTCTGTTAGCCTTGTCCACATCTTCGCAAAAGAAACAGAATACATTGAAGCTTGACGGAAATAACGTTTGCTACTTTCCAATATAGATAAGATAAACAGTCTTCTAAAGGGTTGTACATATCGTTGGTTGCTTCGTAATAATTTCCAATGCAGTAGCTATAAATTGTAGCTTCTAGTCTTGTAATACCATGTTCTTTGGCAGAAGTAGACGAAAATGTTTCTTTTAATCTCATATCCGGACAATTTATAAAATCTATAATATGGTTACCGATTTTCTTATTAACGCCCATAAACTTATTGAATATTTTAACTCTTGCGTTAGAAGTTAACCAAGATAAACAATCCTTACCAACGGTTTTATCGTTATTCACAATTACATTACAATCGTTCTTATACTCTCCTTGGAGCAAAAGTTAATGTTATTAGTTAAATAACTACCCATTTCTGTTTGATTAAATATTCCAGCAAAGTCCTGAGTTATATCCAAATCCATTAGGTAGTAATCTTCCTTTTTTAGTTGGTTTAATAATTCTTGCAATTCTTTTTGTAAATTCTCCAATTTAACACCTGATAGCTCGTCTTTGTATGGTATACATACTGGGTTGTTATATTTTTTTTGTAAATATCTCCTAAACGTTCTTCTCCAATTACTGTTTGACACCTTTAGCATCTGGTTCTTGCTGTCTAGTAAAAAAGGTAGTTTGGCTTTAACACCATGTCTCGCACAAACAAATTTACCGAATTTCCCTCGGAGATAACTGTTAAAAGAGCCAGTTAAAAGGTAACTGTATACTGAGATGGATGAGGGGTTGGGCGGGGGGTGCCGCCATGTTGTGCAGAAAACTGTTTTAGATCCGATCAATTCTATCTACTAATTTACTACCATATTTAGGTATACATGCTTGTGAGGATGTGAATGTTGTGTGAAAAAGTGAAATAATGACTGGAATGCATAGTTATAAAAAACTTAATTGTAACAATCGTTTAATTTTAAATGAAGAATGAATTTTAAATATTAGTTTAAATCGTTATTTAATTTTATTTTGTGTATTTTATATTCTATTTTGGTTAGTAAATCTCCCTTCAACAACAGAGTTTTAAAAATTAGACCTCCACGTGTTGTGTCCATTGTAAGGAAAATTTGCCCTTTAACAACCCAAACACGTGTTTTCCCACCCGGCTGGCCATATCCCTTGACCTAGTTTAAGAGTTTAGTTTTAAGATACAGTTAATTCAGTTAGTGTGAAAACTAAGTTTGCTCTGTGCAAATATGTGTTGTCACAATGTCTGAAAAACGCATCCTGAAGATGGGCGAACGCCCGAAACCGGTCGATGACCACAAAATGAAGCAGGCTACCATGGAAAATGTCTCTGATGCTATCTACTAACTTGGAATTTTTGCTAAATGTTTTCTTGATTTGATTAATTCAGAAATCTGAATTAGTTAAATTCGACTAGAGCCATAAATCAAATGGTTAAAGGTTTTTCTTAATCTTGGAATGCAGCAATGCGTAAAATATAGTTTAGTATTTTATAGGTGATAAGCACAATACATTTTATAAAGTGGCACATTAGAGGACACTTTACACTATAGCTTCCCCCTCTAGAATCTTCCAAAATTCATCCCTTGGAAAAATGATTCAAATAAATGTGGTAGTCTTTATGTGTGTAGGGAGCATGCCAAACCTGGAACCATTTTTCAGGAAACACAAAAATTAGCAGCGGATAAGCACTTTATCGTATCATTTTTTTAATTTAATTTTTGGGGGGGGGGGTGCAACAACTGCGGGTTATTAGCGCCCTCCATTTAATCATTAACCGAATCTTTGGATTTTACCGAAACTTTCGTGACGGATCTGGTAAAACGAAATATGCATCAAGTTTTAGCTTCCTGCGATGGTTTATACTTGAATTATATTGCTTTGCTGAAATACTTGCTCCAACAAGAAATAAAAAATTTAAATCTGTAACCTCAAAAGTTACGAACAAAAAAGCCCTAAAAGAGGGGCAGGCAGTTACTGGGCTGGTCTACTTAGGGCGAAAATTGCATAGCCTTGGATACATTATGTGATCAAAAGACGGCACTTAAAATAAGGACGTGAAGACAGTTAGCGATGAAAAACTCATTAAACTTAACAGTATCCAGGGAGAAAGCTTAAGAAATCTGCACGACAAGAATTAAACAGAAATCTGGCCGTCAGAGAAAGTATGGAAGCTACCATTACAGATTTGGGAAACTGCAGACAACAGGAGTAGTTGGTCATTTTTAAGAATGTCTCAGGAAAGGATATCTAGAAAGTTAGTACTATCGGTGCCTCAAGGGAGAAGGAGGAGAGGTAGGCCAAGGATGTCAAAGAAGGTATGGCAGGTTGGGGACTCACCCTGAAGGATGCCACAAATCTGAAATTATGGCGGGGAAAAAGTAACCAGAGGAACAGAATAATGGTTAGTAGTCTTAAAAAGTTGACAAAGAAAACCCCATATTGGGGAAATTCCTAAAGAAAATGGGCATTTTCTCTAGGAAAATGGACAAAGTACATATTTTATTCACACAAACATACTGATAATTAGCTTAAGACAATTTTTTGTTTTCAGAGGACTCGAAACATGTATTTCTGGTGAAAACTCAATTCCTAAAATAAAAAATATTTTCTCTTATAAGTGAAAGATTTTTTATACATTCAAGACTAAAAAGAATCTTTTTTAAAAAGAATTTTTTTTTTAGTGGAGTAATTGTTTCAGTACTACTATAGTGCAGTCAGGGCCGGCGCGGCGCGTCCTATTCGTGCAATATGTCCAGGCCTATAGCTGCAAAAGTTCAGGGATTTTTGAAGTTAAACCAAAATATTTCGAGGGTGCTCTTGTCTGTTTAGGGAATAGTCATCTAAACATTCTGAGTAAATAAAAAAAAAATTGTCAATGCGAAATAAAATATTTCAATGAAATGTTTGTACGGCAATGGCCAGAGGAGTTTTTAAAGAAGAAAATTCTTTGTTGTTCTACGGTGCCCTTCTTAAGGAGCTGTAAAATTTATTGGGGAAAATACATTATTGTACAGCATTGTATTTACAAAAAAGTACATAGATTTATAACAATAAAAGAAAAATTTTAATTAAAGAAATATTAACAGAAGAAATTATAAAAGAGAAGTAACAGTAAAATGATGTTAACAATAAGAGAGAATAAAACGATAAAGATACCTTTATCTTTATCCTACCTTCGGGTAGGAGAAGAGAGAACGTTGAGATTGAAATGAAGAGTATTTTGTTTTTAATTTAAAAAAACTGTTAAAAGCTGAGAGGGATAAGAAAAATGTTTATAGTGAGGCGCGGCAATTTCAAATTTGGAAGAACAAATTACTGGCGAGTATCTTTTTTTAGGGTGAGAAAAATATTGTTATGATTTCTTTGACTTTTTTTTTTTTTTTGACCTTCTGAACTTGCAGATTAGCCAGTCATTCTATATATATATTAGTGATCAACTCTATTAAATTAATATTGAATTATTTTTTATGTGGGTGTATATTGTTTTCATCACATCCTTATCACCATTTACTAATAATGTCTGTAGGTTAGTCGGTAGGTCTATTCCTAAGAAAACGTTTTGAATGGTTAAAATGTCAGGGTTATTGAAGTCGCTGGCATAATTGATAGTCAGAACATGTTTAGAGCGAGCAGTGCTGTCAATTTTTTTGTTAATCATGTCTAGTTCATGCTGTCTGAGTCTTTTTGTAAAAACTGTTTGGATTCACCTATGTAGCAAGCCAAGCGTTGCAGTTGGGTGTAATACATTGAAGTTTGTATACCCTCTGTGTTTTGTTAGTTTTTCATTAGGATCTTTAATTTTTGAGAAGATTTTATTTAGTTTGTGGGTGGGAGAGAAGCCTGTTCGGCGGTTGGTGTTATTGATTCTATTGGAAATAGGACTAATGAAGGTGAGCGAGTGATGAATGATGGGAGGTTCAATATTCGTGTTAGGTGGAATGTTTTGGGGGTTCTGCGTTGGAGGTTTGTTTATGTAGTTTTGGATGTATTGTATTACTTGTGTGGACGAAGGGTAGAGTCCAGTATACAAAATTATCCCTTTCACCACTCGAGTGCGTGCGTGTTTGGTGGTCCTGAAAAGGGCTGGCTACAATTATGTAGGCACAGCAATGTTCTTAGCCGCAGTAGTGTTCACACGTCACTAGGTGGCCCTGAACAGGGCCGGCTACAAATATGTCGGCACAGAATCACTAACGGCGCGCCCCGTGGGGAAACCAGCCAGTTGGGGTGGCCCTGAAAAGGGCCGACCTCAATGTTTGCCAAAGTGAATTATGCGCCTGCTCTAATAAGGACACTACGCCAACCCACAGAAAGTGATATGAGATGCCCTGAAAAGGGCCGTGAGCTTGTAACAGGCAACCGGCTTTGGGAGCCCCGGCAGTGTGGCGAGCACCCCGATAAACCCCTGTACCAATTAGACCTGTTCCTTGCTCCACCTCGAACTGTGGTGGCGTGAGCGATTCTCTTGCCTCTGTAGCCGGTGTAGTCGTGCTAGTGCGGCTCGGTCTTCAGCACTCTCTTCTCTCTCCAGCGAATGTTTATCAAAAAAAGTGATGTATTTATGTTGGTCCGGCCAGTGCAATTCTTGGCTGCTACAGAGATTTCAATCAGCTTGTAAGTAAGGCCAGGCAGTAATCTTCTTGCTAGAGTTAGTTGTTTCTTCTTTAAAAATTTTTTAATACTGTTGCGGACCCGGCCGTCTGTGCCGTTTATAAAGCAGAGTCGACCGTGTCGCGCTCTGGCGTTGCGACTGTGCCGCTATCTCTGTGTCAACCAAAGAACTACACTGCCTTCCCTCGTCTTGAAAAAGACTTTTTAAATTTTGGGCTATTTGCCTCTTTTCTTTTATTTTATTTTATTTTTATACAGAACATATATACATATAAAAAAATACATTTATTTACAAAATCATGTAGCTGTTCAATTATAAGAAGATATAGTTGGGGTTCCAACATGCCTCCGCCCTAATTGAAGCGCTACATTGTAAAGCGTACTGGCCGCCTGATGGTCCTCGATGGTCTAGTTGACCGTTGTTCGCTTTCCTCATCGTTGGCGGTGGAAGGTTCTTGTGAATCCTGTTGATTCTCCTCTAATAAGTATGCTGGCTTAAGTCGGTCCAACGAAATCCTCTCTTCCCTGCCGGGTAGCTGCAACGTAGCAGTTTTGTCATCCCGTTTAAGCACTAGGTACGGTCCGGAATAAGGTGGTGTCAGTGACTTCCTGTCAACCTCTTCTCGTAAGAACACGTGAGTGCACTTGTCCAGGTCCGGGCTGACAAAACATTTTGCTTGCGTTGGACTGATGGTTCGTGTCCATTCTTGCCGTAACAGTTGCAAACTGGCGTCTGCTAGTTCTTGAGTTCGAGGAGGCATGAATATTTCTCCGGGCAAACGTAGTGGCTGTCCCAAAACTGCCTCTGCTGCGCTTAGCCCGGTTGTTCTTCTCAGAGCCGACCTTAGTCCTAGCAGGACTGTAGGCAAGGTCTTTGTCCATTTGCTGGCCCCTTCCAGCCTTGTTCTTAGTGCGCTTTTCAGAGAACGGTGCCATCTTTCTACCATTCCATTACTTTGTGGGTGGTAAGCCGTTGTTCTCAGATGTGTGATCCCTAGTAGTTGCGCTAGCTGGTTGAAAAGCGTCGACTCGAATTGCCTTCCTCTATCAGTTGTTAGACGGACTGGTACTCCATATCGAGCTATCCAGTGGCGGTAGAAGGCCTCTGCCACAGCGGTAGCTGTGATGCTAGTTAGAGGTATAGCTTCCGGCCAACCAGTCGCTCTGTCGATCATCGTAAGAAGGTATTCTTTCCCGTCCGATGGTGGGAGTGGTCCAACTAAGTCCAGATGAACGTGCTCAAACTTCTTGGACGGCTTGAAGGTCCCAAACGGTGTTGAGGTGTGCCGATTGATCTTGGCCCGTTGACAGGGTATGCAGTGTTTTGCCCAAGTTGCTATGTCTTTTTCCATGTTTGGCCAGAAGAATCTAGCGGTCACCAGCTTCCTTGATGCTCTGATCCCGGGATGGCTAAGGTTGTGCAGATGCTCGTGGATTGGCTTCCTTAATTCACCTGGTACGTATGGCCTGGGTGTTCCCTTTGTAGTCTCGCAGAAAAGACTGTAGTCGGCACCAGGTACTGGAATTAGCTGCAGGCGAAGAGTCTCCCTTTTTTCTTCGGCATCAATTTCTTTGTCCACCTTTTGAGCTTCAGCGAGATTCTGAAAGTTATTCAGTACGGTCACTTCCGCAATCCTTGATAAAGCATCAGCCACGGTGTTGTCTTCTCCCCGCTGGTAGCGTATATCCGTGGTAAATTGAGAGATGTAGTTTAGTTGCCGTAATCTCCGGGGGCACAAGGTCTTGTTGCTCTGTAGCATTGCATACGTTAGCGGCTTGTGGTCAGTGTATATGAAGATGTTCCTTCCTTCAATCATGGGTCTGAAGTAGCGTATTGCTTCATACACTGCCAAAAGCTCTCGGTCATAGGTGCTGTAGTTCTGTTGCGCCTTGTTGAACGCTTTAGAGAAGAATCCCAACGGCTGTAGTGTGTCATCTTCCTGTTGCTGCAGCACTGCTCCCATGCCGATGTTGCTGGCGTCGCAAGCTAATGAAAGCTGATAGTCCGGTGAAGGATGTGCTATGCATGCTGCATTTGCAAGGTCCTCCTTGGTCTTCTCGTAGGCCGCTTCTGCTTCACTTGACCACACTATAGGCGTTTTATCCTTGCGTTTAGCGTGGTGAAGATATTTGTTGAGCTCCCGCTGGGTGGTTGCCGCATTAGGAAGGCACCTCCTGTAGAAGTTTACCATCCCAAGAAATCTCCTTAGCTCATGGATGGTGGCCGGTTTCGGTAGTTCCCGAATAGCGTGCACCTTCTCCTGGAGTGGGCAGATCCCTTCTGGTGATACGGTGTACCCCAGGAAGCTGACTATCGGTTGTCCTAGTACGCATTTGTCGGTCCTTAACGTCAGCCCTCGCTCACTTAGACGCTGGAACACTATTTTTAGGTGTTCTTCGTGTTCTCTTTCATCCTTGGATGCAATGAGTATATCATCTACGTAGACGAACACGAAAGGTAGGTCTCTAAAAATGTGGTCCATGTATCGTTGAAATGTCTGGGCTGCGTTCCTTAAACCGAACGTCATCTTGACAAACTCGAATAGGCCAAATGGAGTAATTATAGCCGTCTTCGGGATGTCTTCTTCTGCCACTGGTATATGATGGTACGCCTTATTTATGTCTAAAGCCGAATAAACTTTAGTACCGTATAGCTGGATCGTGAAGTCATGCAAGTTAGGCACGTTGTAACGGTCAGGCACGGTCTTGCTATTTAGCAGGCGGTAGTCACCGCAAGGGCGCAATGTTCCATCCTTCTTTTCAACCACATGCAGTGGGCTAGCCCATGGGCTCTTAGATGGTCGACAGATACCGTCATTCATCATCTGCTGGAATTCCTCCTTAACAGCTTTATACTTGTCCGGCGGCAATCTTCGCGCATGGCTGTATACTGGAGGTCCTGACGTTTCAATGTGATGAAATATCCCGTTGGTCTTGGGTACCTTATGCGAGCCAACCATCGTTAAGGCAGGAAACTGTAGCAGCAATTCCCTGAATGGTACGTGCGGTGGCACAGTTGATAGTTCTTGCAGCTCTACGACTTCTATGGCACCTATAGTCGTGAGCCCTGTAATCTTGTCAATTAGACAGCGCTGGGCCAAATCAACCACCAGATTGCTTCCGGCGAGAAAGTCTGCCCCAAGAATGTGCTGTGTGACGCTGGCCACAATGAAGTCCCACACGAACAGTCGGCGTAAGCCAAAATCCAAGCTCCTCCTTTGTTCTCCATAGGTTGGTATTGGAGTGCCGTTAGCCGCATACAGGCTGAATCCTGGATCTCGTTCCCTGGCCTTGTTACAGTTGGGGATGATGGATATCGCCGCGCCAGTGTCCACCAGGTATCTTGTCCCTGTTTTTATGTCAGTTACGAAGAGGCGGCGGAATTTATTAGCGGTAGCGGCTTCCGCCTTCCCGTCTACCGCGTCAAATTTGTTGACGGCTGGCTGGTGTTTCCCCAGTTGCATGGTTTCTTGCACTTTGTGGCCTTCTCCTGGAACTTATTGTGGTAGTAGCAAGAACCGTTCTTGGAAGCTCCTTGGTCACGGTTACGAGACCTACTTCTTCCTCGGTTGCCGCACTGTATGGTAGTGGCCAATGTAGAAAATTGCTCGTGCAAATCTTGTATTTGCTTCTCCAGTCGAGCAAGCCTGTCGCCGTTATTATCCATCACAGCGTGAACTGAGGTGTTGGAGTCTACCTCCATTACCTTGTCTGCCACAGTGGCCAACTTGTCTAAGTCCTCCTGCTCTATAGCGGCCAGAATCCCTCTCACTCTCTGCGGTAGTGCTCTCAGCCAAACGGTGCGTAAGACGCCTTCCGACATCGATGTACCAGCTTGGTTTTGCATGTGTCGCAGCAGCTGTGAAGGAGTCATGTCGCCAAGCTGTGTCTGTTCCAGAAGCCTTAGTATCCTTTTTTCCTGGCTTTGACTGTAGATAGATATCAGCTTTTCCTTTACTGATGTGTAAGGCTCTGGGCCAGGTGACTGCACTGAACCGGCTATTTGAGTTAGCACCTGGTATGGTAGCTGACCAACAAGGGCTTGAAATCTTCCAGCCTCGCTCTTGATCTTGTAGGCCCCAAATAAAGCTTCTATCTGAAGGAACCATAATGATGGATTTTCCTCCCAGAACTGGGGCAACTTGACGAGGCTTACGCCCTCTGTGTCCGGAGCAGGCCCGAGCGGTGTATACTTCGCTTCAGTCATCACGTCGGGGTCACCAATTATTGTATTACTTGTGTGGACGAAGGCTAGAGTCCAGTATACAAAATTATCCCTTTCACCACTCGAGTGCGTGCGTGTTTGGTGGTCCTGAAAAGGGCTGGCTACAATTATGTAGGCACAGCAATGTTCTTAGCCGCAGTAGTGTTCACACGTCACTAGGTGGCCCTGAACAGGGCCGGCTACAAATATGTCGGCACAGAATCACTAACGGCGCGCCCCGTGGGGAAACCAGCCAGTTGGGGTGGCCCTGAAAAGGGCCGACCTCAATGTTTGCCAAAGTGAATTATGCGCCTGCTCTAATAAGGACACTACGCCAACCCACAGAAAGTGATATGAGATGCCCTGAAAAGGGCCGTGAGCTTGTAACAGGCAACCGGCTTTGGGAGCCCCGGCAGTGTGGCCAGCACCCCGATAAACCCCTGTACCAATTAGACCTGTTCCTTGCTCCACCTCGAACTGTGGTGGCGTGAGCGATTCTCTTGCCTCTGTAGCCGGTGTAGTCGTGCTAGTGCGGCTCGGTCTTCAGCACTCTCTTCTCTCTCCAGCAAATGTTTATCAAAAAAGTGATGTATTTATGTTGGTCCGGTCAGTGCAATTCTTGGCTGCTACAGAGATTTCAATCAGCTTGTAAGTAAGGCCAGGCAGTAATCTCTTGCTAGAGTTAGTTGTTCCTTCTTTAAAATTTTTTCCAAGACTGTTGCGGACCCGGCCGACTGTGCCGTTTATAAAGCAGAGTCGACCGTGTCGCGCTCTGGCGTTGCGACGGTGCCGCTATCTCTGTGTCAACCAAAGAACTACACTGCCTTCCCTCGTCTTGAAAAAGACTTTAAATTTTGGGCTATTTGCCTCTTTTCTTTTTATTTTATTTTTATACAGAACATATATACATAAAAAAATACATTTATTTACAAAATCATGTAGCTGTTCAATTATAAGAAGATATAGTTGGGGTTCCAACAGGGTTTTGAGAATTAGATGAATAGGATAGTCATTTTTAACCAGTATTTCTTTTATTTTTTTGATATTGTCCTGATGGAACGATGGGTCCGATAAATGGATTGCATTTTTGTTATCATTTCCGGTTTCTAATGTGAATCGTATGCGAGGGTGATAAGAGTTGAAGGTTTGAAGGACAGTGGAAATATGGTCTGGATTAATATAGTATTTTCTCACTATTAATCCACAAAACACAACAAAATAGCCTTTCTTGACACACTCTTCATTCGCAACCATGACCACATTCACACACAACTGATACACTAAACCCAATTACTCTGGGAGAGTGCTACACTTCCTTTCAGACCATCCTTTCACCAAAAATGATCACCATAAAAACCTACATAACCGTGCATCCAAACGGGTGAATCCAGTTTTTACAAAAAAGACTCAAGACAGCATGAACTGGACATTATTAACAAAAAAATTGACACCAATGCTCTCTCTAAACATGTTCTGACTTTCAATCATGCCATCGATTTCAATAACGCTAACATTTTAACCCCAACCATTCAAAACGTCTTCTATCCGAATCCTTACAAATTCACCTCCATCCGAATTCTATAGATTTTAAAAAAGACCAAGAAATCATAACTTCAACTTGTAACAATATTTTTCTAACCCTAAAAAAAGATACTCGCCAGTAATTTGTTCTTCCAAATTTGAAATTGCCGCGCCTCACTACAAACATTTTTCTTATCCCTCCCAACTTTAAACAGTTTTTTAAATTAAAAAAAAAATACTCTCTCTTCATTTCAACCTCAACGTTCTCAGCGTACACTCCTCTCCTATCCTTATTAGGGAGGATAAAGATAAAGGTATCTTTTATTTTCTCTTATTGTTAATATCATTTTATTTACTTTATTGTCACTTCTGTTTTATAATTTCTTGTTAATATTTCCTTAATTTAACTTTTTCTTTTATTGTTATACATCTATGCACTTTTTTGTTAATACAATACTGTTCAATAATGTTTTTTCCCCAATCCATTTATCGGACCCATGGTTCCACCAGGACAATATCAAAAAAATAAAAGAAATACTGGTTAAAAATGACTATCCTATTCATCTAATTCTCAAAACCATCCAAAGCTACACAAACAAACCTCCAACGCAGAACCCCAAAACATTCCACCTAACACGAATATTGAACCTCCCATCATTCACCACTCGCTCACCTTCATTAGTCCAATTTCCAATAGAATCAATAACATCCTCAAAAACTTTATCCCCAACCTCCGAACAGGCTTCTCTCCTACCAACAAACTAAATAAAATCTTCTCAAAAATTAAAGACCCTATTGAAAAACCTAACAAAACACATAGGGTATACAAACTTCAATATATTACACCCAACTGCAACGCTTGGCTTGCTACATAGGTGAATCCAAACAGTTTTTACAAAAAGACTCAGACAGCATGAACTAGACCTTACTAACAAAAAAACTGACAGCACTGCTCGCTCTAAACATGTTCTGACTATCAATCATGCCAGCGATTTCAATAACCGACATTTTGACCATTCAAAACGTCTTCTATCCGAATCTTTACATTTTCTAACCTCCATTCACCTCCCCGAATTCTATCAATTTTAAAAAAGACAAAGAAATCATAACTTTAACTTATAACAATATTTTTCTCATTCCAAAAAAGATACTTGCCAGTAATTTGTTCTTCCAATTTTGAAATTGCTGCGCCTCCAATAAATTGTATAGAGCTCCTGAAGAAGGGACCAATGGTACCCAAAACGTAGAACAACAAAGAATTCTTGTTCTTTAAAAAACTCCTCTGGCCGTTGCCCTACGAACTTGTAATTTTATGGCCTGACGATTTAATACCATTTTAAAATATTTCAATTTCATTATTTTATACATACATTTTTTCTCTAGCATTTAATGCTTTTTTGTTTAGACTTGAACATTAACTATATAATACTTTGCATTCTATATTTAAATAAACCTTCATAATTTTATAGAAATATTTTTTTTACTTACCTTAATATTCCCAAAATGAAAATCATTACCTTTTAAATTTGCAGGATCGGGTTTTTTCATATCATCCTCATCCAACAACTGATCAGAATCTATTAAATCATCATCCATTGTATCACTTAATTTCCAAACGGTTGCTCCAGCAGTTTTCGTCTTGTTTAAATTGATTCTAGCAGACGATCCTATCTGTTATACAATTTCTATTTACTTTAAAGAAAGTTATTGAACCATATTGTAATGAAGCAGAAATTTTATTCAGACTAAGGGGTTTTAAACTTTTTTTTTTAATTATACGATATTATATTATTTCAAACGGTTTTATCTTCAAACTAAGACAAACTAAGCTCTAAGTAGAAGAAAGTGTAGTTGCTAAAAGATACAAATCAGATATACCAGCAGAATATACGATCAATACTTGGCAAATACTGTCGTGGAAGTGGGCAATTGATCAATTAATATACCAGAAAAACTGGAAGGATTTTTCCTCAAGGCAAGCCTTGTTCTTATCTCTTCCAATAAAATGAGTCAACAAGAAGCTTAATGCACAACTCATCAGCCAGATATCTACAGCTAATTTAAGAAATTTTTCAAGTCTTAGAATTGAGGGATCTATTAATATCATTGTGATTACTTATTTGTAATACACAGGTCCTCCCCTGAACAGCTAAAAATGATCAAAAAAATTAAGATAGTACTGCCAGAATGCTGCGATAACTTATTATCATTGGTAGATCCAGTATCCTTAGCCTATGCATGTTTCAAATGAAATATAAGTAAATCTTGATTACCTTTTTGTATTCTTGGGAGGAATTTTGACAACTTGGAAAATTACTGCTGATAGTAAATATCTACCTTAATGTAGGAGCAAGCAAGGGCAGATGGCGTCATTGAAGACTGCTTTTTAAATACTCTCCAACTTTATTAAAGAAGGAAGAGTTATGTTTGTAATATTTTGTTTCAAGTTTAAGATTTCCATAATTTCTTTATTTATTCTGTTATTTACAGAGGCATAGTCCAAGTTTCGCTACGCCCTTAACATAAATAAATATCATTTTTCATCTCTGTACAGACATTATTGTGAAAAAAATGTGATATTCACCTCAAAATTTGGTTTCAATCCTTCATATTCTACTACAACAAAATTTTGAAATCCAATTTTATCGCAAATTTTAACCTTTTGTTCATCATTCAAGCTAATATCTCTTCCAGTAATGTTTGTTAGGCCAGATAATTTTAATTGAGTCTGAAAACTCTCTTCGCTTCTAAAATATGATTTATTTTTAAGTAGACGTGATGAAATATTGGCGTTTGACAAAGCAAAAAAAATAAAACACAAAAACTTAAACTCGAGTTTAGTGATCATACCAACCTCAAATTCCCATTATTTGCTGTAACTAATTCCCGCATTAAAATTCGTCCTCCTGGCTTAACAATCTGCAGAAATATTTCAAGAAGTTGGGCATCGTGAATGATATTGTGAGGAGCTATAATTCCAGACAATATTACATCAAATGTTGATGCGTTATGATCACCTGAAATTTATTTTCCTGGTCAGGTACCATTTTTGAAGAAAACAAGGATTTTTATTTTGTTAAATACCTTTTGATACCCTAGCTGAATTTTCAACTTTAATTACTCCTGAATCCGTAATGACTTGCGAGATTTCCTCCACAAGAGAAACTATTTCTGCGCATGAAACATCAGGACTGTTAACTAGAAGTACTTTACATCCTGAATTTAGACCTAGATTTTCCATTTTTACTACTACTGTGTTATAACGTAAAAAAAAATTGGTAAGGTTCTTTTAAAAACTGTTACCTAGCTAAACAAAATTTTACTTATATCGATGATTCAGTGAGATGTGGCAGTTGCGGATGTCTCTAATCGATAATACTGATTACTGAATATTGTTTAAATTTTGTAGTGGTTGAGGTTAGAAAAATATTACAAGCTGATAATGCATAAAATAATGGATATGAAATGTAGGTTGGCGAAGGAAATAGCATTTAGCTTTGCTTAACTTAGATTGGTTTAATTAAAATATTTAAAATGCCATTGCAGCTGGATTTAAACTTAAACTGTAAGTTAGCATGCTCTTGTTTTTACCTCTGGATGTGGATTTTCACCATATTCCTATTAGCTGTGGAAATCACAAATTTTTACGTACTATCTATATTAATTGCGGGACCTGCAGTAACATATTGGTTGATCACTACCTACGCAATTCCACCTCCAACGGAATCAAGCGTCATCGAAATCTTTGGAACTGAACTAAAAGGAGAACTTAAAGGCATGTATAGCGATTATGATTCATCGCATTCAAATGACCCTAATAATTTCATCATAAAAGTAATTGCACATAGATTTGCTGGGATAGAAGCTCCCGAGAATAGTTTGGTAGCCTTGGATATGGTAAGTGAACATCGTGTCTAAAACTCTTGTTGATTGTCGTTAGGACTAAGCTATTGTTTATTCATTATTGTGTCTCTTATGTAAGTATGGCATTTCATTTCAGTGTTATAAAAATGGAGCTGTAGCGGTTGAATTTGACTTAGTACTTACGGCAGACTTGGTACCTGTGATTTTTCACGATGTAACCTTGGATAGGATGACAGATACAGTGGGTGAAATTAGTGAAAAAACTTGGAGTGAAATAAAAGATTTGGACATTTCTGTGAAACATCCATTTCAGTAAGTTAATAAATTAAATTTATTATCATATTAGTAAAGTATAATTGGCCTAAAGTTGTTGCTGATACTCTATTCAAGTAAAATACAATGTAGATTATACTTACCAGAAATGAACATTACATCTGTTTTTAATCACCATTTCAGCAAGAAATTCCAAGGGACACATATTCCTTTATTCGAAGATGTAATCCGAAAATGTATGGATTATGATCTCAGACTTTTCATTGATGTTAAAGATGATCGGCCTGAGGTAAATTTTATGTTCATAGATTTATAGTGAAACTAAAAATACTATTAAGACACTGGCTTTATTAATAATACAAGACGATTAAGGAAATGCAATACAATGACAAACAAACCAAAACTACTGAGTGCAAATTCGGCTTGGCCACTAATTTTACAACAATAGATTCTATATTCTATATTAATAGTGCAATTATATCTGTTTTATGCAGGTATTTCATTTTAAAATACATTATTTTCAGGTATTAAATGTAATATTAAGGGCTTATGAAAAATATCCAAAGATGTATAGAAGAAGTATAGTTAGTTCCTTCAATGGAATGTTGCTCTACAATGTGAGATCACTATTATTTATCTTATATCTTAAATGTATTTTAATCTATTTATAAAATTAACTTACAATCCAAAGAAAATAAAATATAAAAGGTAAAATTGCATTGTTGATATCGAAAATTTGTCTTGCACTTTTCGATTATTACCTTTGTTGGAAACATATAATTTCTTATTGTTTGGTAAATTAATATGAGGTTGTTTGTCAGCTGTTGGTGTAAATATTCTTGAAAGTTGTGAAATTCGGCCAAAGTAAAAGTCTAATGAATTTTCGCCGTTACGATAATTTTATTTTCTTTATCAAGATCTAAAACAATATTTCTTGTTGCAGTATATAAAATACAAAATAGATATGTATATTGAAATTCAAAAGATTTTTAGAATTACATATATACCATAAACAAATTTTTAAAAAATGAGTTTGCACATAAAGATAAAGGTATTATTTGTGTATATATATATATATGTTTTCCCCAAGCCAAGATTTCGGCTGTTCAGCCATTCTTTGACGCGCGCTCCTGTATAAAAGTTTATTGATGTTGTATATGAAAACATATATATATATGTTTTCCCCAAGCCAAGATTTCGGCTGTTCAGCCATTCTTTGTCGCGCGCTCCTGTATAAAAGTTTATTGTTGTTTATTGATGTTGTTCGTTTAGTTGGATATCCAGGGGCAAGTGAGAACAATTTCATCCCCCATACATATAAACTATATTATAATTCCTCGGCTACTTTCATGAAAACACTTGAGTTTCTGGATGAGATCGCGTCAGTGTTTTGTCGTGTCTAGCAAACTACTGACGCGGTCACAACCCAGAAACTCAAGTGTTTTTCATATAATTATACATATTGAATAGTTATGTAGGTAATTTATGTGTAAAAGAAGAAGAAACGTAAGGATTTAATGAAGGACTTAATTTCCTTTTCAGATTTTTGAAAGATAATTATGTAAATAATATAGAAATAAACAGCACACCACTCCACAAAGTAGACAGTTTGTGTCACTAACCTCTATTCTTGAAAGAAATGGATCTACTTTTGAGATTGAAAGGAGAATAACCAAAGCCAGAAATGTTATAGTGAATCAGTTCCCAGAAGCAGCAGTTTTCTCAGTAAAACTAAAAAGCTCATATACTCTCAATAAGCCAAAGTGTACTTTCGAACGTAGCCGAGATTAGAATAATAAACGGCGCTCAGGCAAAAAAATTTCTCACATCAGAAATGGATTTTTGGAGGAATTGGCCATTCAGGGTACAAAAAATAAGAAATAGGAGAAGTCGAGCAAAAATGGAGGTAAAAAGGAATGTTATGGAGATGTTAGAAGCAAAAGGCTGAAATGGTATGGGTATTCACGGAGGGTGGAAGAGGAAAGAGTTCTAGAATAGAGGCAGAGGAAAGAAATAAAAGAGGAATTCCGAAGACTCAATTGTTGGAAAACGTTGGGAAAGCATGAATGGCCACGGCCTAAGAGAGGATCATATAACGGACCGAGAGAGGTGGCGAGGGCCTTTGAGAAATAAATTAACTCTCAAGAGAGAAGGAAACTTCAGAATTGAGGAAATCTAAAAAAATATTTTGACAATGTTTGAAACGTTGGATTTTAATAAAAAACACACTAAAATTATTTGGTGTTTTTTTTTTCTGGAAACTTCCTGTTAGATAAGCCAACAATTAGAAACCCCTGATCACTTCTAACGGCCAACAATTGCTACAATGTGGTAATAAGGATGGTTTGAATTAAAATGGATAAATGGGTATGATAAAATGGGTATTTCTTTTAGTGTACAATTTAGTTAAATACACTAGTAGTTTTGCTATTCTTATCAAGGCAAGGATTAGAAAATTAAATTTGTTGTTAATGATAATTTGTTGTTAATAAATTGATTTTCTAGACCTTATGATTTTTATATTGGCCTTTGAACTTTCAAGAATGTAAATTGATAAATTTTAGCATAATACTAAACCTTTGATTAGTATAACATAATAAATAATATTGATATTTATGTTGTTAGGTGCGCCGTGCGAACCCAGCTATTGTGGTTTCTATGGCATGGAGACCTTACTATATGTCATACAAAAAATATTCGCTAACACAAAGTGAATGTGAAGCGTATTCCAGTTTCATTCCAACACATTGTGTAGCCAGATTAATGGATCATATAACTACGTGGTTGTTTAATCATTTGGCACGAGATTTGATTGGCTTCTCCGCAGTAGTACTTTGCAAAGATGTTATAACACCGTAAGTTACACTTAAGAAAACATTTGAAACAGTTTTTAAATAAAATACAAAAAGTTACCACTTCGATCAGTCTGCTACTTCTATAACAGAATTTTCAAATCTTAAAAAATAAAATTAGCTGAAAATAGAGGTAAGCTAATTGTCAAGGAATTATTATTTTTTTTTTTTTATCAAGAAATAATAATAATTTTTTTTTATCAGCATCCACTGCGTAATCAAAATTTCGAATAGAAAACTATCGAAATTGAATAGGATAGAAACAACCGAATTAGAAAACATTGTTATTCCATGTTAAAATAATTATTCTATTCGTTAGCATTTATTAATTAAAGTTATTTACCTGAAAAGCGAAGTTAATTATTTAGAAAATGAAAAATGTAGTGGTGTAGAGAAATAGGAATCGAGGACAGTGTTGTGAAACAGTACCAGTTAAGCACGATGTTGAAATAATGTAGCAATACCGAGTTTTGTACCTGCTGAGTCGTCAGTAATGAGGCAACTGGGCCACCTGGCCGGTCAGAAGCATTCATCTAGTGCGGGCTGTGATCGAAAACTGAGTGATCGGGCTGGCGTGGTTTCGGAGTGTGGGCTGCCCCAGTCCCTTTAGAGTGAACATGAGACCAGCGCGTGCAAGGGCAACAGAGATTGAGCTCTCGGGTTGACTGAGTAAATGACTTATTGTTAAAAACAGAAGGTTCTGATGTGGGATAGAAGACAGTCTCACTGTAATAGTAGAAATGTCACATATTAATGTAGCGTAAGGGATTCACAGTGTTAAGGGTTGCAATTATTGTATTTAGATAGTGTTAGGTCGCGGCACTTTAGGTAGTAAGATAGTGTACACCGTAAGGGATTCCCATTGTTAAGGGTCGTAATTATTGTATTTAGATAGTGTTAGGTCGCGACACCTTTGACAGATGAATTTCGCTTCGCCTTTGTTGCCACACTACTGCTAATCCCTTGCAATTTCCAAATTCTTATTATTTCCTTTATCTTCATCGTTCGCTTCGTTCTCACGCTTCCCCGCCTTTTTCCCTCTCTTTCTCTCTTGGTGGAGGGATTGTCGGCACTTTTATCTTTCCGAGTTCGCGCGTTATTTAATTTCCCACACCCTTCAAACGTTCTTTATTCCTCTAGGATTACTTCACTTGTCGTCTGTATCTCGCCTGAACCACAGTGTTTGTGCCGTTTTCTTCTTCTGTCGCCCGACTAGCTAACAGTCTGTGAATTTCGCCTTATGTTTTGTGTCGCCTTATACGCGCCTATTCGCCGTGTTAATTATTAATATTGACTCTTCCGTGATTACCAAGACTCATCTCTACGCGCCATCATCTTCACGAGGCTATTTCATCTGCACGTTAGTGTACTCGCCATCACCTGCCGTATCAACAACGGCATCATCCGCTTCTGAACAAGCGTTCCAATCCTTCTACGCTCACCTGAGTTCCTTTCTTTCGCCATTCACGCACCCACACCTACACGCTCACCACACGCACACCCACACACACACACCCCACCTCTCGTTTCTCCCCTGCCTGCCCAGTGGGCTGACTGTCCGTCGACCCCGCCTCTCATTGAAACCCGGAATCGCCAACCTTCTCCCTCACTCGCGGACGCGTTCCACTAGGCGTCGCTCCGATTCCCTACCCCGGAATGTTGACGGTCGCTTTCCCTGAACGCTCCGCCAGTGGACGCTACATAGTCTCTCTTCTCCTCATTGATGTCAACCTCGGTGTCTCCGTGACCGTCGCCACCCGCCAGTTCCTTCGGTTGGAAAAGCGCCTTAATCAAAACCCCGCCTTCGCGATGCATATGTCGAATTCATGCGCGACTATTTGGACAGCGGCCATGTGGAAGTTGTGCGTTCCGATGACGCGCCATACTACCTGCATCATGCGGTGCATCGTCCCGACGACCCGCCTACTAAGTTGCGGGTTGTGTTCAACGCCTCTATCGGCCGTTTCCTGAAAGACCTCTTACTCACCGGTCCCAAACTTCAGGCCGATATCGCCACACTCCTCCTACGTTTTCGCCTTCACGCCTTTGTTTTTACCGCCGACATTCGGCAAATGTACCGCCAAATCCTTGTAGCTCCAAATCATCGGGATTTTCAGCTATCGTTTGGCGATTCTCTGAGCACGACCCCATCTCTTCCTTCCGCCTTAACACCGTGACGTACGGCGCCCTATCTCGCCCTACGCACTCTCCGTCAACTGGCAGTTGTTGAAGGGAATAAGCATCTTCAAGCTCAGGCCACCCTTCTCAATGACGTGTACGTCGACGACATTCTCACCGGCGCTTCGTCAGAGTCGGAAGCCCAAGCCCTACGCGCGTAACTGCAGCAGCTGCTCATGGCGCGCGGGTTCGAGTTGCGAAAGTGGGCCTCCAACTCTCCCCCCTCCTGCAGGGCCTTCCACCTGATCATTGCCGCCTTCCCCCTCTGAGGATCCGCTATGCTTTCAAGATTCTGGGGCTAGGGTGGAACCCTGCCGCGGACATCTTCTACGCCGTCCGCATGAGCGATCCCGCCTCCACCAAACCCACCATCCTCAGCCAGATGGCGCGCATTTTCGACCCTCTCGGGTGGCTCACTCCTGTCACGTTCCCCGCCAAACTATTCTTCCGCCAGCTATGCCGCCTCCAATTGGAATGGGATCAAACCCTGCCCGAGGAGCTCGTCGCCCCTTGGCATGATTTCCAGAGTCACTCCCGGATCTTGGCAATCTTCAAATACCGCGCCTCTTGCCCACCGTTCATCCCTCGTCTGTTCATCATCTTGTCGGCTTCTGCGATGTCTCCGAATTCGGATACGCCGCGGTCGTGTATTTGCACACCACCACCGCAATGGTCACCATCATGACCATCTTCTTACCGCCAAATCAAAGGTGGCTCCTAATAAAGCCATCTCCTTACCGCGCCTGGAGCCATCTCCTTACCGGCGGCGCTCACCTTCTCGCAAGCTTTAAACGCGGTCAACATGCGCATGCTTCCTCATCTAGGCGCCCTTATTACCGCGTTTTCCGACTCCACAGTCACTTCGCCTGGAGGCGGTGGAAGACCTTCGTCGGCAATCGCGTGGCCGAGATTCAAAATCTCCTTCCGCCTAACGCTTGGCGCCATGTGCTATCCGAGGATAACCCCGCCGATTGCGCCTCCAGAGGAGTAGCGCCGCCCCATGTCCTGGATCGCCCCTTGTGGTGGAAAGGGCCTTCATGGCTCGCCACCGCTCCCGCCTCCTAGCCTCACACCCCCGCACCTCTTGATGAGGCTTCCATCGAGCAAGAGGCCAAACCCCCCGCTTCGATTGTGCTTGTTACTCACCGAGGATGACACCGTCTTTGAGCGCTTCTCCTCGCTAACGACTCTTCAGCGCGTAACCGCCTACTGTCTGCGCTTCCTCTTCAACTGTCGCAATCCCTCCGCCCACCGCAACGGATTCCTCACCGCCTCCGAGATCCAAGTCTCCACTCTCGCCTTAATACGCCAGGCTGAAATTACGCATCTGGACAAGGAGATTCAGGAAGCCCGCGACCCGCGCTCCCGGCACCGATTGGTACGCCAACTACATCTATTCGTCGATTATCAGCAGGTACTCCGCGTCGGCGGGAGGCTGTCGTCTGCCTCCCTGCCATACGGTTTCCGCCATGTGTTCGAAGAGAGCAGAAACATGAGCTGGCGTATCTAGACCCACAGGTACTCCAAACCAGCCCACCTCTCAACTAGCACGGGGACACTACCATCATCATTGCAAAACCTCGACCACCACGAAACCTTTCCTCAACTCGTGAGCGCGGAGACAGAACTCCGTCGGGCTGGCTCACGATCCCGTGGTACCATTGTGACGGTAGAGATGACTCCCTACCGCTTAAAGGCCCAGAATGGTCACAGGCCCGGAATTACAAGTAATTCCTACGGTTTCACCTCTCCCTCGTGGCACCCGCTTGGACTTGCCGTGCCATTCCAGGTGAGGTAGGTCTTCCGTACCTAACCCAACCCTAAAGCTTTCTAGTCCCTACATACCTTAACCTAACACACTCATCCCAATAAAAACACGCATTCCAAAAATACTTTCACACTACTTACTACTAACTAAAATTTTTCCCGGGGTGAGCTACTCAATATTCGATCACCCCGTTCCTAACTAACTCTAATCAGGTACTATTCACTACACTAGCCTACTACTCTACCCCCCCCATCCCTCTCTTTTACCCCCAACAATACGTTAATAAACTCCCTAAATATACCAAACCCCTCCTTACTTTAAACCCCGGTAACCCAACTCCTTCCCCAACCTCTTCCAATTGCCTTCGCAGACTTTCCCTCTGCTCCTCCCACCGTCTATATACAAACAAAACTAGTCACTCTCCCCACACTCACCCATCGCACTCTCTTTTAGCCCAAACCCGTAAAACTTCTCCCTAAAATCTCCATGTCCCTCCAAAGCCTGTGTCACATAGTAGTCAGACTCTACCCAAGTTGCCCCTAATCGCTCTTCCACATTCCCCCACCAGCTAAAGGTCCACCGCCCTTTCTCAGAACTCACCCATCTTTCCTACCACAACTCCACCAGTTTCTCCCTAACTTTCCCCTTCACCCCATAGTCCCCTATCCAATTCCCCCTCCAATTCAAGCCTCCCTTAACCGAACCGTTCTCGTCACCCACCTCCCTTCTATTTCTAAATCCAACGGCAAGACCCCCGCGATGACTTGAGCAGCCTCTCCCGACAAGGTTCTATACCCCTTTATCATTCGCAATAACACCCTTCTCTGCTCCCTATTTACTCTCTCCCTCTCTCTCACCCCCATCATATCCCCCCAAGCTCCCGCCGCATATACCACAATGGGTACTACATACCCCTATACACTCCCTTTAGCACCTCGAACGCCACCTACCTACTCCCTACCATCCTTAAAACTGCCATCATTTTCCCGTCGCCTTCTGGTTACCATCTCCAAATGCCCCCCATCCTAAACCCCCTATCCCATTCCACCCCCAGATACCTCACCTTCCTTACCGTCCTCAACACCCTCCCAGCCACAATCACCCTTAGCTGCCTGCTGTCGGAAAACATCCCTTTTAACAACATACACACTGTCTTTTCCTACGACAATTCCTTTTAGCCTTTTCACACCAGTCTATCACTCTACCCATCACCCTCTGCCCCTTCCTTTCCAACTCCACCCTCGAATTCCCCCAAAGTAAAATTACCGCATCATCCGCGTATACCTATATCCGTACCATCTTCCTGCCCCACTTCCCTGATCAATCCATCAAACCCCAACTTCTAAAATTACGGCCCCAAAACCGATCCCTGCGGACAACCCCTATTTACTGTCTTTCCTACCCTCCACCTTCCCGACCTAACCTCGACCCATCTCCCACGCAAATAATCACTTAATACCCGAAACATATCCCCTTTAATCCCCCATCTCTTAAACCCTCTAACACCCCCCGGCCACCGAACCTATCAAATGCCCCTTTAATATCCATAAAAACCCCTACTACATACTTTTCCCCCTTCCACCCACAATTTCTCTTACTCTCATCATTGCTCCTTCTGTCGACCGTCCCCCCATAAAACCAAACTGCTTTTCCGAAACCCCCTCAAAAAATACCCTTTCCAACTTCCTAACAGTGATCCTATCCAAAACCTTCCCCACTACCGGCAACAAACATACCGGTCTATACGAAGAAGCACAGTCCACCGGCCTATCTTCTGCCTTCAGCAAGGTCTTAGTAATCCCTTTATTCTACACATTAGGGAACACCCCAAACTTAAGGCATCCATTATATAATTTTAACAATTCCTCTTTCAATACCTCCCACCCCTCCTTCCACAACTCAATAACTAACCCATCCCATCCTGGAGCCTTCCCACTTTTCAGCCCCCAAATCGCTCCTTTTAACTCCTTCTCTATAACCCGCACCCTTTCTCTTTCATCCTCCGAACTAACCACTCTTTCCCTTATCTCTCTATGATTCTCACCTTCTCCTTCTCTCTCATCATCTCCCACTAAAGCATCCAACAGCAACTTTGCCGACTGCTCCCAAGACACCACCCCCTCCCCTCCAACTGCATTTAACACCTCTTTAACCCTCATTTTTCCCACCGCCAGTCTATACGGCACTCCCCAGACATCTCTCCCCAACTCCCTTTCAACAAAGTTATCCCAGCTGGCCATCTTCTATTCCCTAAACAATTTCCTATACTCCCTTCTAACCCTCCTATACTCCCACAAAATTCCCTGTCTTTCACTCACCCCACTACATCTTTTCAACCTCCTTCTAACCATAGCTACTTCTCTTTTCTTTGAATCTACCTCCTTATCTCATCACCTATACATCACCCTACTTCCTCTCTTCCTAGGAATTGTTACCACCGTCGCCTTCAAAATCACTTTTCTCAATTCCCTTTCCAATCTCAACACATCACTCCTACCATCAACCCTTAATTCTTTAATCCCCTCCATCAATTCTCCCAAACCCTCTCCATACTCTTCCCATTTTGCCCTACCTACAACTGACCTAACCAACTCTCTCGCCCTTCCCTTCTGCCCAGATCCTATACCCGTTCCTCATTCACACTGACCTCCATTACTATTGCCTTATGAGGCCCCGAAACCCAATCCTCCTTTATTTCCCACTTCCTCATCACCCCACCTCCCCTTCTTGTACATAGCGTAACGACAATATAACTGCACCCCCTTTCCGTCTCAAACGTCGGGCCCTCCAATATATTATTCAATACCCGCCACCCATCCTCCTCAATCAGATCCTCCAACAATCTCCCATTATCATCTAATATCTCCCCTCCCCACATGGGTGATTTCGCGTTTGAATCCATTCCCACCAAAACCACTTCCCCCCTCAACGCCCTCCGAACCTTCCGCAACATGTCTAAGTACCCTTCAATACCCTCCGAATATTGGCAATAGAGGGAACAGCAATACATCCTCCCCCCCATTCGGTAGCAGCAGCTCCACACACACATAGTGTGAGGTGCTAAGCGATCCCACCCTCATAACCCCAATGCTCTCATTTAGCACCACTACTGCCGCCCAAGACCTCCCTCCCACTTCCCCTTCGACCACCCTTGCCCCCAACCCAAACCCACACACCTTATTACCATATACATATGGCTCTTGGATTAAGAGAACGTCCACCTTTTCCCTTCCAGCCTTTTCTTTTAGCTCAGCCGTCACCGCCCGACCCCGATCTACATTTACTTGTGCCACCTTAATCATACTTAATTCTCCCCACCATCCTCCTCCTCACAATATCCACCACCGGACATCCAGTCCACCCAACCGAGTGCCCTACCTTCGTCACCACAACTCGCACACGTAACCGGCGCCGTGCACATCCTCCCCATGTGTCCCAACCCCTGACACCTAGTGCATCTTACCACCCACAAATACTCCTTCACCTTACAACTCCGCAACCCTACATATATTCTTTCCCCCCACGTTAACCTTTTAAAAATTTTTGGCGACACCTGAACCACCCAATTCACCACCTCCCTATCCCTCACTCCCGTTTTAAAACGGGGTCTAAATTCCTTCTTAAGTTCTTCCTCAGTCATTCCTTCCCATACCCACTCATTCCTAGACCTAACCGCCCCCCACTAATTCCCCTTCCATTAGCTGCCTGTCTACATCATAAATTATAATCCTTGGATCATTCAAACGTGGTTCCCCATCCACCCTAAAACCCTTTTTATCCAACTCTACTTCCTCCCTTAATTTTCCTATATCACTATTGTCGTGGAGCTCAAGAACGAAGACTTTCCCCTAAAAGCATCCAACACTTACACCCCGTACTCTTACCTTTCCCATTTTAGGGTCTAAACAGGTCTCCAAGACCTCCCTCGCTTCCTCCTTCCTATCTCCTTAGGCACCTCCACCACTACCATCGGTCCCCTTTTTACACCCCTTTTATCCCTTTCTTCACCACCTCCGACCACCCCCCTGTGGCTCCCTCATCACCCACCACGTCCATTCTCATCTCCCCTTGAACCCCCTAACCTCCTTTACAATCCTACTACCCTCGCTCGCAACTATCTTCCGTACTTTCTCCACATTTAAACCCTCTCCTACCTTGACCAATTCCCCTACCTTCTTCAACTCCTCCACTACCTTTTCCCCAACACCCTCACCCATTACCTGTTGCGCAGCCTCTTCTACCATCTCCACTTGCCCATATGTCTTATTCATCAGCTCACACAACAACTGCAGCTTCCCATCCACTTCCATATTACGCATCCGCTCCCTCTTCATCAGCATCTCTTCCCTCTCCTTCTTTTCTTCCCTCAGCCTCCGCATCTCCTTTCTAAACCTTTTCTCCACCTCCTTCAATCTCGAGGAAAATCCCTTTTCCAACATCTCCAATTCGTCCACTCTTTGCGCATCTTCCTGCTCCAGGATTCTCCTACATATATCCACCTCCCCCCTAACCTTCCCCATAACCTGTCGATTATTCTCGACCCTTTTCCGTAGCCCCTTTAACTCTCCATCCACTCTCTCACACAACTCATCTTTTCGTGTCAATTCCTTCGCCACCGAGGAGTAGCTCATAATTGCCTCCTTGAACAATCCCGCCAACCTGTCGAAACGCGCCATCATCTGCTCAGCAGCCTTCTGGGCCACGTTTCTTTTCTTGGGATCACAAAACTCCCTCATCTCCCATTCAACCTCTGTGGCCTCCTTCAACAAGTCCATGACGTTCCTCCCACGCGATTCAACAGCTCCTTCCAACAAGGAAGGAGAACTCCTCGCCCGCTTCTTGGTCCTTCCTCTCCCAGAAATAGGGGACGCCTCCCCAACCGGCTCCCACAAATCCTCCCCACTACCGCCCGGAGTACCCAACCCCTCGCCTACCTCCCGCACTTCTCCCCTTAATCCCCCTAAATTTTTATGTCTTCCGGGCTCATAATCTGATCGCACGAAAGTGCAAGGCTTAAACAATCCCGTGAGACTACCCGCTTATTCCTACTCGCGACGAATTACTTACATCTGGTCGGCCGCCTATCCTCCCAGAAGAGCACTATAAGACAGGGTCGTACTCCCCCTTGCCAACTGCCTTCGGCGTGCTTCCCCCCGAGCCTTAGGGAGGTGTATCCAAGGCTGCCCCCGGGGATACCACCTTGGTGACGGGCGACACACACCCATAGCCACCCATAGAGGTTACCGCATCTTTTTATAGACGCCTATGTCTAGATCCGCCGAGTTTCATGACCACTTTGGGACAGGATGCAGTAACACTAAATGCTGCTCGGACGGTCCTGGCGAATGGAAGGTGAAGCCTTCACCATTCACCCTTTTTATAGACGCCTATGTCTAGATCCATCGAGTTTCATGACCACTTTGGGACAGGATGGAGTAACACTAAATGCTGCTCGAATGGTCCTGGCGAATGGAAGGTGAAGCCTTCACCATTCACCTGGGCACATTGTAGCCCTTGGTCAGACTCAGAGTTCAAAGCCCCACACAAAGGGGTGGAAGGGAAATGGACTTTGGACCCTAAAGTCCCGAAAAAAAAAACAATCTCCATCCAGCAACGAGGGGCGACGTCCTATGCACCTGTCTGATTGTTCCGCACCCAGCGACCGCAAAGCGGATTCGGGATGTTCGTAGTCTACTTGTGCTACCGTCGAGGCGTATCGGAACTATGCCATAGCGCTCTAGCAGCACGTTCGTCAGAACATCCACTTCTGGATAGCGAACTAGTCGGTTCCTCTGAGCTCCGAAGAGAATCAGAGGGTCTCCTCCTAGCCACTTACACATAGACGCGGTGTGAGGACACCCCACAGCCAGAAGAAGAGAGGATTGAAAACACACACATAAAGGGGAAACAGCCAGTCGGTTCCTCTGACTCCCAAAGGAGAATCCCATTCCCTCCGATTCCCAATGGAGAATCCCATTCCCTCCGATTCCAATGGAGAATCAGCGGGTCTCCTCCTACCCAAGGGAATCCACACCAACCAACATCCACTCCGCCACCCTACCTACACGATCACTGCCCTACCTAACATCCTACACGATTGTCGCGACGCGACCTACCTACCCGATGACGGAACGGAACGAGGACATAGCGAGGCTCTAGGAAAGGAATAAAAAAAAATAAAAACAAAACAACACAACACAAAACACACAAATAGGAAAGGAAGGGGAAGTTCCCTTTTAGTCGCTTCGTACGACAGGCAGGGAATACCTTTGGCCTATTCTGACCCGGGACCAACACGGGGTTTCCCTTTTAGTCGCCTCCTGCGACAGGCAGGGAATACCTTAGGCCTATTCTCAAGCCGGCACCTACACGGCTAAACGATTTCCGCCACCCCGCCTTGCTTCCCAAGAAGCATCCGCTTACACAGCTTATCATCGACGACGCCATATTCGCCTTCTGCATGCTGGAGCTCTCGCCACTCACGCCTATATCCGCCGCCACTATTGGATCCTAGATGGACGCAACGTGGTGCGCCACCGCATCGGCAAATGTAACCGATGCTTTATCCCGACCCGCGCCCTGCCATCCAGCCAATGGACAACCTCCCATCACAACGAATCACAGCCGCTACCGCCTTCACCGTGACCGGCGTCGATTTCGCTGGCCCATTCGCCATCTCCAGCGTCCGTTTCCGTGGCGCCGTAGTCACAAAGGGCTATTTAGTGGCGTTCATATGTTTCGCCACCAAGGCTGTGCACTTCGAGATCGCCTCGGAGCTGTCTACATCCGCCTTCCTCGCCCCTTTCCGCCGCTTCACCGCTCGCCGTGGGCTCCCGACCACCATCTTTTCCGACAACGGCACTAACTTCGTCGGAGCGCACAACGAACTTCGTGAACTCGGTCGCCTGTTGAGTGACGAACGTCACCAACAAGCCGTCTGCCGCGCTGCTGCTTCCGCTGGCATTGAGTGGAGGTTTATCCCCCCGGCCAGTCCTCATTATGGAGGCCTCTGGGAAGCGGCTATTAAATTCGCCACACACCATCTCACCCGCGTCGTGGGTGATCAGCGCCTCACTTACGAGGAGCTGTTCACCGTGATCACCGACGTAGAAGCGATATTGAACTCTCGTCCCTTGTGCGCCCTCACTTCCGATCCGAACGATCCGGGACCCCTTACGCCCGGCCATTTTCTGGTCTTCCGCCCTCTCACCGCGCCTCCTGAACGCGATGTTACCGCCCTCAGTATAAACCGCCTGTCCCGTTGGCAGGCAACTCACCCAACGTATTTGACAGGACTTTCGGAAGCGTTGGCGCCAGGATTATCTTCATACCCTCCAACAACGCACAAAGTGGCTTCTCCCCGCTACGGAAGTCGTCCCTGATACCGTCGTTATCGTTCATCAGGACAATGTTCCGCCGCGCCAATGGCCTTTAGGCCGCATTACCGCCATTTATCCCGGACGTGATTCCATCAGTCTTGTAGCCGACGTCCATACCCCTTGCGGCACGCTCGCCAAACTCTGTCCGCTCCCTACTCAGTAAATGCTGAAGCCGAGTCTTCAGGGCAGGCGGCATGTTAGGTCGCGGGACCTTTGACAGATTAGCCTCGCTTCGCCTTTATTGCCTCTTTATTACCACACTACTGCTAATCCCTTGCAATTTCCAAATTCTTATTATTTCCTTTATCTTCATCGTCCGCTTCGTTCTCACGCTTTCCCGCCTTTTTCCCTCTCTTTCTCTCTTGGTGGTGGGATTGTCGGCACTTTTATCTTTCCGAGTTCGCGCGTTATTTAATTTCCCACACCCTTCATTCAAACGTTCTTTATTCCTCTAAGATTACTTCACTTGTCGTCTGTACCTCGCCTGAACCACAGTGTTTGTGCCGTTCTCTTCTTCTGTCGCCCAACTAGCTAACAGCCTGTGAATTTCGCCATATGTTTTGTGTCGCCTTATACGCACCTATTCGCCGTGTTAATTATTAATATTGACTCTTCGGTGATTACCAAGACTCATCTCTACGCGCTATCATCTTCACGAGGCTATTTCATCTGCACGTTAGTGTACTCGCCATCACCTGCCGCCTCAACAAAGGCATCATCCGCTTCTGAACAAGCATTCCTTCTACGCTCACCTGTGTTCCTTTCTATCGCCATTCACGCACCCACACCTACAGGCACACCACACACACCACCTCTTCCTTTCTCAGACCGCTATTCGTCTCATCAACCCTTCTTCAAGTCATCACTCACCATCACCAAAGGGTAAGTCTCGTTTTCATTTGTTTTGTATTATTACTCATTTTGCCTTGGGTGTCTGCCTCGCAGACAGATAGTAAGGTGTTGCGTAAGGGATTCTCATTATTAAGGGTTGCACTTATAGTATTTAGATAATAAGGTAATGCGTAGCGTAAGGAATTCTCATTGTTAAGGATCGCAATTATTATATTTAGATAGTAAGGTAGTGTGTAGCGTGAAGGATTGCCAATGTTAAGGGTCGTAATTATTGTATTTAGATAATAAGTAATATGTAGCGTAAGGGATTCTCATTGTTAAGGGTCGCAATTATTGTATATAGATAATAAGGTAATGTGTAGCGTAATGGATTCTCATTGTTAAGGGTCGCAATTATAGTATTTAGGCAGTAAGGTAATGGACATCCTAAGGGATTCTCATTATTAAGGGTAGCAGTTATTGTATTTAATTAGTAAGCTAGTGTGTAGCGTAAGGGATTTCCAATGTTAAGGCTAGTAATAGTTTGCGGAGAGTAAGATGTGGCAGGAAGGGCAAATCTCATGACTCAAGGTCTGGTTACATTTAGGCAACTTGAGGTAATGTAAATAGGTTTTGTAGTTCATAGAAAGAATCTAAACGTTGTAACTGTTTATGTAAGATTAATGTAACTGTATTCATTGCGGGGGGATAGCGAGTAAGGGGTAATGATATGGACTAATTTGTAATATGGTACTGGGCTTGTTCTTGTAATAATGATGTTTATCATACAGGGTGGTGTCATTTAATGGAAGGACCTCAGCGTAAGTGAAACATTCCCTTGCTGATTCCTGGGTTCGTTGGCCAACCTTACAATTAGTGTTAGGTGTGGGGTTTGGACCCACGCTCCCAGCCGAGAACCAGAGGGAATTTCTTCGTCCAAATACCGACCTGACGGAGGTGGATAGCATACACACATTATTATAAGCAACTTACTTTTATTCAAACGTAATGTAGGAGTTTGAACCTAGTACTATTACTTACAAAAAGAGACAATAAATTGTTCTAACCTTTGTTAGAGCTATTTGTTTAGTAAGAGACATTACAAAGCATTTTCTTAGGATTATTTACAAAACCTCATTCTATTTGGCTAAACATGAATTTAAATTATGAAGAAATTTGGTGAGGATCGGTCAAGCAAGAAACATTCAATAATGCCAACGTTTCGACAGAGTTACCTGTCTTTATCAAGGCTTTAATCGAACAAACAATACAATGAGGAACCGCAATGCATTAATAATAACTCAAAAAAAAAAATTAAAATTAAATAAAAATAATATTGAACTTACATATAGATAGCCGTCAAGATGTGGAGAAAGAATTTTTAAAATACACATTTGTATTCTGGGATATATCCCAGAAACATAAAAAAAAGAAAATTAAAAGTTACTTGCTTCTTGTCTTAAATCATCTACAGAATTGAACCTGGGTTGAATAGGCAAACAAGAGAAAGGGATGTGAGGAAAGAGATTCTTAAAGGTCATGTTTTGAAAAAACCGTTATACAGCGCGGCCAAATTATTTGTACCATTACGAAAATTAACACAAAATTTATTTCTTTTGATATATATATATCATGTCTATTATATTCCTTTTTTTCCTATTAGTTTCTTTTGCTAGTATTTTAGTTTTAGAAAAATCAAATTTATGATTTTTTTCCCCTAAAATGTTTCGTCAGTGCAGTAATGTTGTCCTTGTCTTTTTTATTTCTGCAATCGTATTCATGTTGGTACATGAAACATTGAATGTTTCTTTCTTGACCGATCCTCATCAAATTTCTTCATAACATAATTCATCAACGGTCGACAAATACTTTTATACATGGATTTACAATTAGAATATTTTGATTATGTTCTGTTGCAGGGAGACTGTACTGTTCTGGAAAGAAAGAAATGTACGAGTATATGCGTGGACAGTTAACAATCCTCTGGAGAAGTTACATTTATCAAGAAATTTAGGCGTTGGTTATTTTTCGGATTCTATGCTGGGCCAATAAGCATTAAAGTTTTTATTTTATTTTCTATTAATTTATTAAACAGTCAAACTCTAAAAGAAGAACAAGATAAGATTTCACATTATAGATCTCATTCATCTTGCCGATAGCCTTAAGAAATCCCACCTTCCTATTATATATAAACATATTTTCGCAAAGCAAACATTGAGAGGAAACTAAATATTACTGACAAAATTTTTGTTAGTTAAAACATTAAACGATGAAAGAAAAATTGAGTAAAATATTTTTATAATTAATTTTTCATAATTTATAACGCATTGTAAGGAGCTGGCACCATAGCCACTTACATTTAAAAATACCTTTTTATAGTCATTTATTTTCTTTACATTCCTTCGTGAAATAATTGAAATAGACGTTAGTTTTTATGTTTATATTGATTCCTTATTGGATCCAATCCATTAAATTAAATAAGCGCACATGTAATGCTTTTACCAAAAATATTTATTAATTATTCATTTTAATATAGGGCCAGCAACCGGTGATCATGATGCAACCATTTTTAAAATGGGTTGAGATTTACTTTTTTTATAATTTAGTATCTTTCTTAATTCTGCTCTGCTGCGGATAATGATCCGATGTTTCTTTTTTTATTTATGCTGTAATAATTGTTCTTTTATTTGTTGACAGCTTCAAAGCAGCTTGTAATTTCTGCTGGATGAAGCGATATTTTCCTTGTTCTAAGAAATAATGCATGAATTTTTCTTTTACAATTTTTTTTAATGTATTAATGAAAAATTAAACTCAGATAGTGATGAAATAAAGTTGGATAAGTAACTTGTCAAAATCTGTGTGAATTTAAGTTCATAGACATTCTTTCTGTCAGTAGGATAAACTTTAATTTAAAAGTTGCACAGATTTTTTAAAATTTCTCTTTTTTCTTTCCTGACAACTTAACTTTTGGGTGGTGTACTCAGGACAGTTTTGGATGATGGATGTACGACTTTCAGTAAGTTAGCATTGCCTTACAATCTGATAACTGGAACCCACACACATAAGCCACACGTTCGCATTTCAGCGATTATCAAATTTTAGTTATCAACGTGAATGTTTAAATAGAATGATTCATTCTATAAATCGAATGAATGAATCGTTTAGGTCAGTTTGGCTCTCTGCATAGTCACGTCGTGTTCCCTGTTTTGAAACACTAACTTCATTTTGGAGATTTACTCCACATCACAATCCTTTTACTAGATTTACAATGATTACAAAAGGTTTTCCCTATAAGGAAAATTATTGCGACATTGCTCATTGTACAGATTTTCTTTCGGTTTTATGGGAACAGCGGCACTATAATATTTATTCTGCCCTAGAGCCCTTCCAGATTCAAGTTGTGATGTAAGGGGGGGGATTACCTACTTAATCTTATCACTTTATAAATCCAGTATAAAGCATATTCAGAAAAGTATCCAAATTTAAATTCTTTACATCTTTTTTTGTAATTATTTGCTTCTTAATCATATAAATGATTAATTTTCTGCTTAATATTAAAAGCGAGAGGAAGGTATCTCTGAAACTGTTCCCGATTGTGAATGAAAGCAATGCTATCCATAGTAAATCCATAGGAAACTTTGAAATCATATATATTTCCGGTAACGTAGATATGACCATATACTCTAGTTATTTGATTGGTAATATTGAAATAGCTTCGTCATCAACAACAACAAAAAAATCATATTGTTTGTTCATTTTTGTTATTCATTGCAGTTTATGTTATGGGTAATTTTAAAAGTTTGTACTAACTTACAAGTGTTAAAACTGTATGTTGGGGACCATTTTTAATTACTACCAAAAGCTAGGTCCTTACAACTTAAAAACTTCAAATAAGGAAATTGTTAATTTTTTCACAACCTGGCTCTTAATAACCGAAAAAATTTTATATCAACTTATGAAATAACAGTGAGAAAAATTTTCAAGAAATTTGCAATACCTATAAATATAAATACCTATCCGCTGAGATGCTAACTGAACAAAACTGCTATTAAATTGTCTCGATATAATGTTTTGTAACTTCGGTTTTAAGACTTATTTCATCTATCCTGTGACATATCTTGTCACGCTAAGGTCCTTACGAGAGTAAATTTTAAAAAAATCATAAAACAAGAAAAGTTGCATTTAGTTCAGTTAATTCTTTTTGGGTTGTTTTAAAATTGAAAATGGGTGTGTGTCCCACCGTGAGCACATTTATTTATATAATTCTTTTATTAAGACTTATTTATATGAAAATGTACAAAAAATATTTTTGATTGGAAAGTACATTTTAATTTTATTTAGTTTATAATTTCATATTAGATATTACAATAAGCAATAACTAAAACAATATTACAACGAATATTAGATTTCTAAAAATAAGTAATAGTTTTAGTAACATGTATAAATTACAGAAGTTGGCCTTGATTTGTTATTTTGGGACATTAATTAATATTGTAAATGCCAAAGAATATTTTTATTGTTTTGTGATGTTTCAACAGTATTAGGATTTTGTTTTAAATTTACATATGCAGTGAGCCATATTTGTTTTTACGTCAGAGATTTCCCATTCCCCTTCAGTGATACAGGTCTATTCCGTCAAACTATTGTTTATAAACAGAAACTATACATTTAAAAATAAATATGCTTTTTCTTTTAAATTATTTTCTCCATATTACTTTTAAATGTATTTTTATATTGTACTGTTATTTATATTTTATTTTATTAATACAATATGTCAAATGGAAAACTATTTTTAATTTTTATTTAAGGCGCGTCAACACCTATGGGTCATTGGCATTTTTTATTGTACATAAAATTCCCTTCTTACTTGCTCAGGGCAAGAATTGCCATCGTATCAAATTTTGGAAATTGAGTTTTCGTTTCGATGTTAAAATTCGATAATCAAATGTGTCTTTTCATGAAAATGACCGCTGAAATCTAAAAGATCAAATGTGTTTGTTCATTATTGGCGCTCTATGCAATGTAATCGTTCTTTAACTGCTCAGTTGGTAGGTCGGGACTTGACCCCCACTCCTGTATATTTATTTTAGGACAAATGAGCAGAATTTGAAATTTAAAGAAAATTAGTCATTTGTAAGTAACTAGAGAAAGTCGTGTCAGTGATTCACATCAGATTATGTATTTTCTCTTACCGTGATAAGTTGAAATATTGCGATCGTATCCAGTTTTGGAAATTAAGTTATTATTGGAAATACGTATTTTAAGAAACACATGAAATTCTGATGTGGGAGCACCATATGAAATTTACAAAGCTGCATACTCAAATAATTATAACTCAAACATTCTGAATTTGAGAATGTGTGTGTGGGTAAAGTCATTAAAAAAAAATGAAGAAAGTTCAAACTTGATATTCCACGACAGAACCACAGGGCACGAAATGAGGTTTTGGTCAAAATCGATGTATTGGTCATAGTTCTTTACTAAATGGATTTTTCTAATTTTGACAAAGAGTTTCTTTAAACTTGCTATATCAAGCCTAAAACATTTTTTCGTGCAGTGACGTTAGGATATTGGTAAAAGTCCTCTCCTTTATAAGTAGGGTTCCTTCATCTAAATCCTATTACATATTCTAGTGTAGAATATTATCAACTGCAGGTACCCACTTTATGTATAGCATTTAAATTGGTCTTAATTTTTGTCGAATAACGGCTAGCATCGATTTTCTATAAACTTAATATTCCAACTATATACGAAAAAGCTGCAACTTTTATTTCAAACATTTTGTTAATGGGTTCTCGGGCATCCCAGAAAAACGATGAGTGTTGCAATAAAAGAAAGTCTTAGTATTTCACCCAAGATTTTCCAATCATAGTGAAACACTAACAATTTAATATTATTAATACATTAATTAATTTTCTTTGCACATCTTTCTCCAGCTGACGGAAACCATTACAAGCCGTAAACGCTGTGTACTCATTTTTCCTGATTATTGTGAATTTTTAAATAAAGCATTATTATTATTATTATTATTAATTTTCTTTGCACCTCACAAAAATACTGACCATTTTTTTAAACGTGACTTGGGATTTATGGTCAACGTTTTAGTTAACAATATTTTTATAAATAGTCAGTCGGACTTGTATACAGTGAGAAAGCACTTGAGAGAAAAGCTTGCCTCAGCTCCCCCAGAGACCCGAATGAGCGAATGAGAATTGCTATCCCTTCTTGAGATCTGTCTGCAGGATGGTCCTTTCTGTAGATTACATAGTCCTTAACTAGAAGTAAGTAGTGCTCGTGCAGTGTGTTTCTGTAATTAATACTAGGTCTATCGGCCTGTTATATAGTAACAAGCCTTTGTGAGCACGCCAGCCATTAGCGTTCCAGAGAAGAATGAGAAGAGACTGTTGCGATGATGGAGCATTCATGACGACTTTGGCAACTTTGATTGAAAACAGTGATGAGAGGAGTAATCAATGGGCTGATCATTGTTTTAAAGTCATTAAGGAAAGTGGTCAGAAGAGCAGTGATATCGGTTGCTGATGGAGGTGGAAATATGAGTTAAGAGGTTTTCGTTTTTTGAGTTTCCATTGTAGCTTGGGCAAAGGTTTTAGAATAATGTGATAGGTGGAGAGGGAGGTGAAGTTTGATGAATAGAGCACACATTCATTGGGAGGAAGTCGCTTGGGCCTAGCTTTGTTGGTGGTAGGTTTCTTGAAAGATGGTTTCTTCTACTTGAGATAGTAGGTCCTCTTCTGAGACGTTGCGGTTCCTTGTGGATATTGCAGTCTAGAAAACTGCAGCTGGCGCACCTCGCCGGTACATCGCGGAGTTTAGTGCTTCATTTGACCAATGTAGCCCTGCACACTTCGCGCAACTTGGGAAGCGGCAGTAGGAGTTTATGTGACAAACACCTGGCATATCTTGCATTGAGGAATTTATCTTTTTCTAAAGGGTTGTTGTACCTTAATTTTGGTATAAAGAAGACTGTGGAGTGCGAATATTTCTTCATTATTAGATTTTTGTTGCAAGTCAACAAAGAATAACTGAAGCGGAGTCTTGGTTGTTGGACTTATGACGTTTGTGACATATTTAGCTGAAAAACAAAGTTTTTCGAGTTCCTCTTAATAAGGTCCATACGTGTAGTATGGTGAAGATGGCGTATAACATCCCTAAAGTCTTCTTTTAGCTGAAACGTGTGGTAGTCAGCTTTTTGGGCCATAAGATATAATGGCTTGTTAACAGTGAAGTTTGCAAGGAGGACATGAGTAAAACGGAACATGTCTAAATTCAACTTAATTTAATTAGAAATAACTTCACATGGATATTTTTTAAGATATTTTCTAAAAAGTATCCCTGTTATAATAAAACCATGATTTCTCAAATAACTAATATAAAAAAAAATTAAATTATTTGAATACAAAATCCATTCTTAGAGTTTTAGCTTCACAAAATTTTTGAATAACTTTTTCATTAAAATTATTTATTTGAGAAATCATGTACTAGGGAATGGAACGTCGTACTTTACTTTTTATTTCAATTATTTCGGGTTATGTCAATTGAGAATTTTTTGTTTGTTTAAATATTCAACACTTACACCCACCTTGATAAACCTATAAAATTATATTTATTTAATGTATATTTAAATTATTACTTATGATTGAGTATATAATTTATCTTTTTTAATTAGTGCACAAATTATTAGTTACGGAAAAGTAATAGTTGGTTTATCGGAATGAATTTAATAAAAGAGAGGAAAAAATTGGTGACTTTAAACTCCTCAATAATATTCCTATTCCCATTACGAATCAAGTGAGATATCTCGGACTCTATCTGGACAAAAGACTCACATGGAACCCTCATACTCGACTAAAACGGATAGACTGCTAAAACAGATACAAAATGTTAAAACGATTACTCGACAAACGCCCTAAACTGACACTAGCGAATAAAAGACAACTATACAATTCGTTGCTGGCACCCATATGGACATACGGACTGGAATTGTACGGGACAGCCAAACGAACTAACCTCAACCGCATACAAACTCTCCAATCCATAATCCTTAGAACCATAGTAAATGCCCCATTTTACGTCTCCAACCACACGATCCACTCCGACCTACGAGTAAATATTCCATTTGTCTCTGATTTAGCCCAATCTCGCTACAATAAATTCCATTCCAAACTATCCTCCACTACAATCCATTAATCCTCTCATTATCCTCCAGAACAATCCCTACCAATCCTCTTCGAAGACTCAGGCGGCGATGGCCTCGTGATCATTTAATTGCCTTACGTTGACCCCCTAGGTTGGCTGCCATACTGCTCTAATAGCTAACTTACGGCTACCAACACTGGATGGTCGCCGTTCAAGTTATCACACGCTAGTGCGTGCATGTTTATTGTATGTATTATATTATATATATGTATTCATGTACGCAATTTTCATTTTATCATTTTTGCTTGTTGCATTTGTGTATGCAGTTGCAAAATAAATAAAAAAAAAAAGACTTTAAACTATTGTTAAATTAAGCTATAGTTAGGGAAGTTTTACTGAATATTTCCACTATTCCGGGCATTATGTCCGAAGATAATACTGAGTTAGAACTTACTGATCCTGCTGGTAAATTGGAATTATCAGGTAAGAAAATAGTGATACCGGTTGGATTTATGAGCTTAACGGGGAGTCACTATTGAGCGTCTGCCGAAAGTTTTAGTTGAGACAGGAAGGCAGTGTGTAAGAATTAGGGCCCGGCTTCGAGATTTTCTCCGTGATGATTGGCCGGATCCGGGGGCTGAAGTCGCGTCCTTAAAGCCAGAGACGAAAGCGCTTTCCGCTAATCCTACTAACTTGTCGATAATGCAGATTGTGAGAAAACGGGATATCTTATATGATAATTCCAACAAGCTCAGTGCGAACGAATTCTTAATACGTCTGGAGGAGAACTGCATTGCATGGTCTTTTCCGCGATCAATTACTAGAATGTTTGCCGGGGTCTAGTGGAGGGATTGCCGTTGCAGTGGTATCTGCTCAACAGGCCAACTGGCGTTCCTGGGATGCGTTCGTGCGTGATTTCCGGAGAATGTATATTACTGCGGACTATCAGGACCGGATAGAACAGGAAGTTAGATTTCGGACGCAAGGAGTAAAGGAACCCATTACTGTTTTTAGTCGCTTTATGGCCCCTTGTGAGTAGGCTCGAGCCTCCGCCAAGTGAAGAAACCCAGGTCAAATTTATTTTCAGAACATGCACCCAGATTACCTCCCATTCGTTCGTAGAGCAGAAGCCACAGTGTACCAGAATTCCTCGAATTAGAGCGTGAGTTTGAACACTGGCAGGAAAAGCGGCAGAGTATCGACCTCCGCCTCCGAGAGAAATAGCCCTAATACCGGAATTAGCCTGCAGTGCCACAAGTCATGGGATTGAGGCTGAGCCTGCACTTTCTTCTGTACGTCCTACGACATTTTCAGGGAATAATAATTCACTACTAGGGCGGCAGGGGGCTTATACCTGTCGACGTTGTTGGAACTGCCGCGAGACCGCCACTTTTTTGAACATTGTCCACTTCCTCGTCGAAGATTTTGTTGGATTGTGGCGACCAAAGCTTGTCAACAGATTCGTGTAATCGTTGTGATGCGAGTAACTCACGAGGGAAGCGCATAATGGGGTCCGAACCCGCTTCATGACCAAGTACGTCCAGGGAACTGATTGCCAATGTCGCTGGTGGTGGTCAAAGATGGCGCATAGCGGTACGCTCCGGAGACATCAGTTTATTGGCTCTAGTTGATACGGATTCGAGTATGTCCTTTTTAGCAGCGGATTATCTGCCTAGGTTAAAACTTAACGCAAGCCCTCAACATGCTACTTCGATTCAGATTCGGCTTGCGAATGGGGTTCAAGAGGTGATCTCGCAGTACGTTGACCTAGCCGTTATGTTGGGAGACTAGCCTCGAAAATTAACACTCTACCTACTTTCGGGACTCTCTAGTCCCATTATCCTTGGGCTCGATGTAATCCAAAAAGTTAGGTTAATCATTTATTCGAATACAAGTGAATATGCATTTGCAGACAAGCCAAGACAAAAATTCTCCTTCCTACGCAATCGGTCAGACTTTGGAGTGGGCGTGGCAGGTATCCAGACAATGATCGAAACACAGGCGTTGGAATTAAAACGGGTGGTTCAAAACACACGAGCGGAAGGAATACCTGATCGACTGGCGAGAATCTCGCATAGAATTGATCTGGGGGAGTTGACTGTTACATTTGGTAGTGTAAAGATCGGCTCTGTGTTTTGTGTCATTTTACCTGGGATAAAATAGTGCGAGAAACACGATTTTTGTCAAGTGTTTAAATCATAGTGTATGCTTTAATGTGTTAAAATTTCACATACTTTTGTCGATTGGTTCGCAGGTTTTTGAGGAAATTATTTTAATAATAATTTTATAAAATAACCAGAGCATAAGTTGTAGTAAAGTAGTGGGGGAAGCAGGATTGACAGTAGTAGAAGAATAATAGTGCAAAATCAAAATATTTACTAACTTATGAACTACTAGAAAGGTATTCTTCATTTGATTTATTGTTGTGGCTTTATTGAACTTGAAGTCTTTCTATTCAAAAATACAAATTCTATTAATACGTGATATTGCTATATTTTTAATAAATCTAAAAATCCAAGACTATGGCTACAGATACTTCTATGTTGGAAAAATTATTTGAAAAGTTTGCTAAGGAGATGAAAATTGAAATCTTACAGATGAGAAAGGAAATTAACGACGAAATAACGCAGATTCGAAAGGAAATTAATGACCTAAAAATTCAGACAGTAATAGATGAACAAAATAAAAACATTGACCAATTAAAAGAAGAAAACATAAAATTAAAAACTATGTTTCTGAATCAACGCAAATCATTAGAATTAGTCTGTCAAATCATTAGACGTAATAATCTGATATTTTATGGTATCAATGAAAGAGAACAAGAGAATTTCGAAAATTTGCAGACTTCTATACTTGAAGTATGTAGTAATATTTTGTCAGTGCCGATATCTATGGAAAATGTGAATTATATCAGACGAATAGGGCGAGCTAGTGGCAAGACCAGGCCAGTAGTGGTTTCGTTTCTATCGAACATACAAAAAATGAAAATTCTCAAAAACTCAGCTAAATTAAAGGGTACTAAGATTTTTGTTTCCGAGGATTATGATAAAGAAACGCAGGCGAATAGAAAGGAGCTAAGGAAGATACAAATGAAATTAAGGGAGAGTGGTCACAATAGTAAGCTGAGGAGGAATGGACTAATGATAGATGGGAAATTTATACACTATACAGAGTTACTGAACAAGGAAGAGAAACGCACAGAGCAGTAAAGAGAAGAAGAGGAATCAGAAGAAACAGAAGAGATGATGCCGGTTTTTAGTACCAGTATTAAAAAAAGAAAGAGAATAAAAAAACAACCAACGACAGCATCACCAACCAGCGCCAGTATAAAGGAGTTTTTCGTCCCCGTAGAGAGTCAACATTATCTAAAAAGTAAATACAATCAAAATTATTTCAGTATAGTATTTTGGAATATTGAAGGCTTTCATAATATATTTAATCTATCTAAAGAAACTATAAGTTTATTGTTAAAACATGAAGTAATCTGTTTCACAGAAACCTTTTATTATTCTAATGTGCTCAATATTCCAAAATGGCTGTCACACTACGAATATTTTTTAACACTGGCCGAGAAAAACAAGCAGAAAGGAAGAGCAAGTGGAGGCATGTTGATTTTTGTTAAAAAATGTTTCAATAGTAAAATAAGCGTAATTAGTAATACCAATCTGTGGTTGGTATTAAGTATTCATTTAGAAATAGGTTCACTGATAATTGGTAGTGTGTATTTGAAACCAAGCTGTGACAATGATATCTGTATACCTTTGTTGGAGGATATGTTGTTAGATTTAATGAATTATAATAATATAGATAAAGTAATACTGGGGGGTGATTGGAACGCGAGAATTGGCAACCTGAACCAAACTGATGAAGAGTTGTTTTTAGGCACTGATTTAACCGGAACTAGAGAATCTGTAGATCAGGTAGTTAATATCAGGGGCAGGAAATTGGTTGGAAATTGGTTGAACTGTTGGAAGAATATGGTTATATTGTATTAAATGGGCGAACTAATGGAGATAGACCTGGCCATTTTCCATGCTATACAAAAAATGGGGCAAGTACGGTTGATGTAGTGTGAGCAAATTTACCTTTAGCCGGAACAGTAGCAAGTTTCGAAATTCTAACAGTTACAGAAAATTCCTGTCACTTACCATGTTCCGTTAAACTAAGTGGGTTTTTAAAAATAGAAAATGGTAATGAAGACATGGTAATTAATAACGTAAATAGTAAATTAATTTTTAATTGGAATGAAGAAGTAATAATGAGTTTCTTGGAAAAATTAAATCTGATCTAATTTAATTGGGCCATATATTTTCTGAAGAATTTTCCTTTCGAAGTTTAGTAGTGCTTTTTGGTCAATTCTGGAGAGAACCCATGTTTCTGATTCGTATGTAAAACATAGTCGAACAACAGTTTTATATAGCCTGACCTTGGTGGTCCTGGAGAGAAGTTGGCTACTGAATTGTTTATACTACCCACATTAACAATTTATTTGCTACCATGATTCTTTTCTTTATTTCCTGGAACATTACTTTGTTTGAATTTACTTGAGAGCCCAGGTAACAGAATTTTGATACTTTTTAAATACCTATATATGGACGAATTGAGATGCTCGGACTTGGTTCACCTTGGCCAGCTACATATATATATTTGGTCTTAATAGAATTAATCCTAAATCCCATCTCCCCAGTTTTTTTTTCCAAGGCTATAAAGGCCTTGCCTCCTTTAAAGGCGTAAGTGACCTGGCAATCTCGTCATCGGCTAGTAATACGCTAGTAATTGCACTGATTTATTGTAGATGGTGCCTGCAATTGTAATTCCGGACCTACGGATCACCCACTCCACGGCCAAGTTAAAAAGAAGAGAGGCAGGGTAATCTCCTACCCTGGATGTATTAAACCTGCTTTAGATGTATCAAAAGCTTATCGGAAAGGTTGCCCTAGGCCTATACTTACACCTCACAACTTTCATAGCCATTTCTACCAGACTTATAAGTTTAGGAGGGTTATTAAAACTTGCATTGATTGATTTAGACTATTGGTTGACATTATCGTAGGCAGATTTAAAGTCCAAAAATAATTGATGAGAGGGGAGCTTGAATTCAGACCTTTTTCTTTTTTCAGACCTTAGCATGAATATCTGATTTATTTAGATCTTGCTGGTTGCGTAACATATGTAATTTACAGACTGGTCGTTAGCCTATTGTCAGGGGTAGTGACGTAAGTGACTACGCGCGTACTGATGAGAAGGTACGAGAGGAGAGGTTAATAAGATATTTGTGAGAGTAATGTAAATAAATGTAACTTGCAAGCAAACTGTGTGTTAATTAAACCCTAAACATAGTGAGTACGTAAAACAATTACATGGTGCCGAAACCCGGGATGAACAGTGCAAAAAATTAAGTTTATTAAATTGAATTAAGTGCTAGTAAAAATAATAATAAACCAATAAAAATAAAGAAGACGGGAGTTATATACTTTTAATTAAAATTTATTTTAAAATAAAAAACAATGCCTGATGAGGAGGATATAGCAGTAAATCTTAGGCCTCCTCCGCCTCTAATTTTGGGCGAACAAGGCCAGATTTGGCTCGTGTATGGAAGCAGTGGCTTCAAGTATTTGATTGGTATGCTGAAGCAACCAATCTGAATAAAACAGCGCCAGACAAACAAGTGGCGATCTTTATGTCCGTTATAGGCCATGAAGCTATAGTAATTTGTGAAACATTCAATTTGACAAAAGATGAAAGGAACAATCTCAATATTCTTAAAGAACGTTGTAACTTGGATGTTGAGGTTCGGTCATACAAAAGAACTCTTTTTAAATTTCTACCGACGTTTCGGCAAATTCTTCAGGGCCTGTACTAAGTTTTTAATACAAATAAAAAAAAAATAGGAAAACAACATAAAATATAAACTTAAAATAAATATTTTCAAATACATTTTTCTTGAAATAACTATATAAATAAACTAAATAAAAAGTATGATATATATAGTACATTTAAATTTATTTTAAACTGTTGTTGCAGAACAGATCAATTTTAAACTAAATCACAACTATTGAAACTTTGACAATATGTGGCATATATAAGAGTAAAGTATGGCAATAACTTAGGAAATTTACTTACAAAAATTTTCAGTTACAATTATTTACAAACTGTAGCTTAACCTGTGACATACCATCACCAAGTGTTAAGGACATTGGATGGGTCAAGGTTTATAAAAGGCTACGAGAGCGGATGGAAAAACCGTGTCTTATCTGTATGTTGTTCTGGAAATTCCAGGAGATTGTTATAACTGAGGGGTAGTTTGTGGTGTCTGTTCTAAAATTGATAGATAATTTATCTTTTTTAATATGAATCATTTCCAATATATTTCTTTTTTTATTATTATTGTTGATGGAGAGAATTTTAATGTTTTCCATGTCAAATTCACGTTTGTATTGTATGCAATGCTGTAGTCATGTCAGTCGTTTTTTTTAGTTTTTCAGTCGTATTTATGTTGGTTCTTAAAGAACGTTTCGATCAATACTTAACTCCTAAAGCAAATAAAACATATGAGAAATTTTTATTTCATCGTCTTATACAAAAACAGCGACAGCCTTTTGACGAATTTATGACACTGGTAATAAATTAAGCTAATAAATATCAAATTGGAGAACTGAGAGATGAATTCATCTGGATAAAATAGTGGTTGGAATATTAGATGATGAAGTAAGAAAAACTGTGATTTCTGAAGACAATCTTAATTACGATAAAGCAGTAACCATATGCAAATCTGCTGAACTGACTAATAAACATTTATTCGGCATAAAGGCAGAAGATTACACTGAAATAAATATAATTAAAAGAAACAAAACTATGAAAGTAAAACAGAAAATGAAAGTTTTGATTGTAAAAGATGCGGGGCTAATCATAAAAGGAGATCATGCCCAGCATTTAATAAAAAATGTAAAAAAATGGGGCATTTCGCAAAATGTTGCCGTTCTAAGGAAGTGAGTGCTTGTCAAATCACAGATAATAACCAAAAAAGTTTACAAGATGAGTATTTGATTTATTCATTGACAGCATTCATAAAACAACAACAGATGACTTAGAATGGCAGGAAAGAATAACATTTCCAAAAAACCACAGTATACTTTTTAAATTGGACAGCGGTGCCCAATGTGACGTCATTACAATAGACGAAGTAGGGAAGTGCAAAATAGAAACAACAAAATCAAATATAAAATCCTTAATATCTTATTACAATCGCTCTACTCCAGTTTTAGGAGAAACGAAAGTTCAAATAAAAAACCAAGCGTGGGGGTGAAGCCAATTTAAAATTTCTTATTGTTAACTCAGGGCACCAGTGCATACTTGGCAAGAATTCCTGTGAAAAATCATTAAATTAATTCCTGATTAAAAGAAAAAGAAAAAAATCTTTTCTGGAATAGGTTGTGAAAGGGATTCGTTTATGATATTGATCTTGTAGACAACATTTCATTTAAAATCTATCCACCAAGAAAAATTCCATATTCATTACGCGATCAAGTAAAGGCTGAAATTGATAAAATGGTAGAATACAAAATTATTGCACCCATGAACGATCCTGCGCCTGCGGTTTCTCCTCTATTGGTGGTTTGGAAAATTAAAAAACTCGGATTTGTCTTGATTTGGCGGATGTTAATAAAAACATTAAAAGACGCCACTATCCTCTCCAAACATTAGAAGAAGTGGCTGCCAAGCTTCATGGCTCAACATATTTTTCAAAATTAGATTGCATTAAAGGGTTTGGGCAAATACGGGTTTCAGAAAGAACATCTAAATACCTTACATTTTCTACGCCTTGGGGACGTTTTCGTTGCTTACGCATGCCATTTGGATTAGCGTCAGCGCCTGAAATTTTCCAAAACTTGATGTGCCTTCTCTTAGGAAATATGAAAGAAGTGGAAATAGCGATTGATGGTAACGTATTTGTCAAAATTCACTTGTCTGAGATAACAGTGCCTCTCAGAGAACTTCTTAAAAAGGTGGAATGGCTCTGGACGAAGGACCAGCAAAAGGCATTTGAAAAACTGAAGCTGGCATTAAATCGACTCCAGTCCTGCGCCATTATAACCCAAATGAAGGAGTAACACTTTCTGTGGATGCTAGCAAACATGCACTGGGAGCAGTACTACTGCAAGGAAACTAGCCAGTAGCCTTTAACTCCAAAGCATTAACGAAATCGCAGTTGAATCATAGTCAACTGGAGAAAGAAGCTACTGCGATGCTAGTAGGCTGTAAGAAATTTCATGTACACATTTGGGGAAATTCAAAGTTGGTGATCGACATTGATCATAAACCATTAGAGGCCATTATGAAAAAGCCATTGCACCAGCTAGACTCCGACGCATTCTTTTTGAACTCATGCCACATAACCCCACAGTGAGGTATAAGAAAGGCACTGAACTTTATATAACAAACACACTAAGTCGAGATTGCGCAAATACCATAGAAGAACACGTTTCAGAACCAAAACTGCAAATTCATGCCAACATTCCATTTTCAAAAACAAGACTGGATGGGTTGAAAGAAGTAACTGAAGAAGATCCTACTATGCAAGAATTGATGGATGGCCTATCAACAAACGAGGCCTTTCAGAGGCCCTTCAGACATATTTTAACTTCAGGGAAGAACTTGGTGTATACTGTTTTGGTGTACATTATTGTTAAATCATCCCAGATAATCATACCAAATAAAATACACCACTGGTATTAAAAGAGCTCCATCGTAGTCATAAAGGAGTAGAAGGCTGCTTAAAATTAGCACGAGAGTTCGTCTACTGGCCAAACATGTCAAGAGACATAACAAATATATGCAGAATCAGTGGAAAATAAGGCATCGTGTATCAAGTCCTTTATTTGCAAAATCCAATGGTTTAGCAGAACGTTACGTACAAGAAGCTAAGCTTCTTCTGAAAAAATGATTGTGAAAGAAGTTAGAGGTGTTTCTGGCTTTGTTGCATCACCGCAATACCTCGAGAGGGACGTAGGATTCCCGGTTCAAAGGCCTATGGGCAGAAAAACAATACATTAGTTCCGTGTACACCATCAAAGCTCATGCCAAAATCGATTGATCCACCTCTTGTTCCTAGCAGCCTTAAAAAGTGGCAAAGACTACAAAAAACTTCAGCGGGCAAAGGAAAGTCTCCGCATGTTCAATACAAAGTAGGCGAAAAGGTAATGTGGAGAAAGGGGCCGAGACATTGGGTCCCAGCTGAAGTAATCGACCAATTTCCAAATTCGAATTCATTTATTATCAAGATACCGGAGGGTGCTGTGTATAGAAGAGATTCGTGGTTCCTTAAGCACAAACAAGGTGTCGAAAGCGTTGGACCAAAACCAATAACGTGTTCTCAAACTGAACTTGGCCAGAGTAAAAATCCAGAAGTTCCAGAAGCACCCCAGGATATGGCAGAGCATTTTACAGCCTCGGCGAGCACGGTTCCTTCACCTAGGACGTAAAGATTGCCGCCTTCAACGCCATCCGTTGACAAAGAGTACACGACTTCCAGGGGAAGAATCATTACGCCACCCCAGAGGTTAAATTTATAAAGAACGGGGAATGTCAGGAATAGTGACGTAAGTGACTACGCGCGCACTAATTAGAAGGTACGAGAGGACAGGTTAATAAAATATTTGTGAGAGTAATGTAAATAAATGTAACTTGCCAGCAAACTGTGTGTTAATTAAACCCTAAACATAGTGAGTACATAAAACAATTACACCTATCATTCAACCTCCAATCCTGAGGGCCAGTCATTTTTGTTCGGAATTTCCCTCTCCTAGGTTGTTGCTTCCTCTACAGCTATGAACCTTAACCTGCCCCTGGTTTCATCTCGGAGTTGTTCTTCTCCTAGTCTTTAGGATACCAATCCCGACCCACGAAAGGCAGCACAGAGGGGAGTGTTTTTTTTTAATGGCAGCGCTGACTCGCCATGACCGGGACCTCCTAGGGCACATATGGCATTTAATAGAGAAAATCCTCCTACAGGTTGCCTCTCCATGCCCTGATAGTGCAGCCGTCTCTGCCCAAGAAGCTTTTTGGGGAAATCCCCCATTCATAGCTAACCTGCATATCTGCAGGCTCCACAACCTGTAGGAGAAACCCAGTAGCTGAGATTACCTGCCCTAGGGAGTTAACTTAATCTAAGAAAAAATTAAGCCTTCCATCGAATCCCTACTACTATGCTGAGATTTAAAAACATTGGTTTTACTTAGAATAAAAAAGTATGTGTATAAATAAAATAAATTGTTACATGCAGATTATTGTAGAAATAACGATTGTAGAATTGTACATATAACGAATTTGTATGCCATACTTAGTCCAATTTAGCTGTCTAAACACTTCTTCAAGTAAGCAGATGCAAAACATAGGAGAAAGGGGGTCCTCTTGCCATACACCTTTTAAAATATTTTCCTTCTTTCAGTCACTGTTCTTGATTTGACGTTGCTATAGATTGCATGAATTGAATGTAAATGTTTAATCTTGATTGACTGGTTTGAGAGTGCACTACAGAGAAGATTACGTTTTACCATGTCGAAGGCTTTTTGGTAATCTACTAATGCTACATAAATAGGTTTTTGGAATTCACAGCTTTTGAAACTACGTAGAGATGATATTATGGTGTTATGATTATGATATGACATGATGTTATGATTAACTGACAGGATTTTTTAGAAATCTCTATAAAGACGACAGTGAGCAGCTTACACCAATAATATATTCGAGCAGCGAAGAGTTCCCTCATGTTTTTAAAGAATCAGAATTAGATGAAGTTTTCTCAAGCTTAAGAAATGGAAAGAAATGACTAACGATGGCATAACTAACGAACCGCTGAAATTGACATCCCTCCACTGAAAAAGATATGGTTGAAAATATTTAATTGGATACTTCAAACTGAGCAAATTTCAAGCCAGAGGTGTTACTCAGATATAGTACTTATCTACAAGAAAGGAGATCCCAAAGACCTGAACAACTACCGTCTAACAAGCCTGTTTCTTCAGTAAGTAAAGCATTTAGTTATTTGTTACAGCCTCGTCTAAAAGAAGATTTTCACTAACATCAACCCGTTGAACAAGCTGGATTTAAGCCATCTTTCTCCACATTTGATCACATACATGTTTTAAATCAGATTATTGAAAAATATTAAAAGAATGCAGATTGATTGGCTATGTACATTATGCGGCAAGATGGAGGAACTTCCTGTACTACTAATTTCCATTTTGAGGTTTCTAATTTTTTATAATTTATTTATTGAGGTAATGTACAATATGTTATTATATAATGCACTATTTAAACAATTATATATTGTATTCGCACATCCTCTATTTCATGTGTTATATTCTGAATCAGATCTGTCAAGCTAATGAGTTTTTGATCTCGATTTGAAACAATGTTGGAAGTTGAAGAAAAGTATGATTTGGGATGGAATTTTGGGCTTCTTAATTTTTCTTTTTTTAAATTTTCTAACAAAGGAACAGCTTTGAAAAAAAATTTCGGTTCCAGCTGTATCTTCATCATCGCCAGAATCAGCGCCCTCATCAGAGGAAAAACAGGGCTGAGTGTTAAGCGTAAGATAATCAATCTTAGCGTAATCAGATAGCTTTCCAATTGTGCTCCTTGCGAGCGAAAATTTGGCCATTTCTATGCCATAAATGTTTTATTTTACCTCCTTTTCTGCCTTGAGAAAATAAACGATAGGAATATTTACCCAATTTTTCGTTTATAAAAATTTGATCTGATGGAACTAAAGAATGTCTGGAAAAGGGATAACTTCAGTATGTTTCTTTCGATTTACAGAGTTTCATCATCAGTTCTAATGAACGAAAAGATAAAGGGGAGGAGGAATAACTCTTTAGACGGTAAAAATTATCCACCATCAAATTATTTAGATCAAAACCAACAGCTTTGGCCAGGATAGATATCATATTCAAAGTGTTTTCATCTTCTTTATAAGGAATGTCATTTATTCTCAGAACACTGAATCTAGATGATTGACGAAATTCATCTAAAAGAAGCTTCAAGTGACAAATTTCTTTTTTTAAGTAATTGTTTTTCTTTTTTATCTCAATACAAGACTGGTGTACCTTAATAAATCACTTTGAAAGATATTTCTTCTTTGATGACTTTCACGGAGTTTAAAGTTGGTTCATTGGTCTGGATCAGCGGTCGGCAACCGTTGGTCCGTGGCGTAATTTTAAGCCAGCAAAGAAATTCAGATATTATTTAAATTTGTTGAGATTTAATAAAATGTTTCAATAAAAAATAAATTTTGTTTAAGCTATATTATTGTATGTAAATTAGAACAAGAACATTATATTGCTAATGATTTGTTACAAAATACTACTGTGACTTGCAAAACGTCTACCTCAAATGCGTTTAAATAACCCCGACTCGGTCAGCGGCATAGAAAAAGTAACAAAATAAGAATACCGAATTCTGTACAATTGACTAAATATCAAATTTGACTATGACGCACTCTTGGGGAATGGGTGAACTGATACTTAAAAATTTTAGAAGAATTTTGAAGGAAAACACATCTATAAAAATTATTAAAGAATAGAATACTAATTGTTATTAATCTTACAATAATTTTTACGAGAGGGAAATTTTTTAAGAATTAGAAAATTACATATAAAACGTAACAAATATGTATTTATTATTATACCTATTTCTATTTTATTATTTATTTATTTATTCAACGGTTTCCCAATTACGGTATGTTTCATAAATACAAGTTGCTTAATTAATATTCAAATTAAGTAAAACAAATATTTATAACATGCTGGTATATAAATAATAACACTGTCATAATATTATAAGGTGTATAGATATTATATTATTGATTCTAAATAATGATTAAACTAATAATTATAAACGAATATTTGAGTGATAATCAATAGATGTAGCTTAAATTAAATTTGCTATAGAAACTAAATAGTTTTTAAGTCTGTACATACGAATCAAACAGCCTTTGAGTTTGTACATATGTAAATAATTTTTCAATGATATATTTATAAAAATTTATATTTAAGCTCGTTTAGACTTGTTATATGCGTGCGTGAATGGTGGATGAGAATTATGAAAGGTAAAAATGTGGAATGTATAATACACGATTATCAAAGAACTTGCTTATATAGATTAACTGTTCAACAATATATTTATTTATACTATCTTAAGATCATTTAGCTCGTTCTTATCATTAATAATTCCATTATAGTCCATGGCGGACATTGTTCTTTCGCTTTGTTCTGCACTCAAAGAACAATTAAAAAAATAAAATAGTAACATAGTATGGGTAATTTCCCATCAAAATAAATCTCCTTCAAAAAAATGTAAGTTACACATCTCCACTTGTTGGATGTTCCCATTTTTAAAAGGAATAATGTACACCAACCTTTTCAAAAGCGTAAAACAACATTTGTTTACCCACCCAGGTATCAACGAACCCCCTCTTAAACTAGTTAGGTCCTAACAAAAACATTTTTTAAAATTAGTGTATCAACTAAATTTGCACTGTGCAAGTCTGTTTTGACAAAAACATCCTGATGGTAGGTGAACGCCCGAAACCCGTCGATGACCACAAAAAGAAGCAGGGTATCACGGAAAATATCTCTGATGCTTTCCAGCTCTGCGGAACCAACCACAACAAATTAAAATCTCCTACTGTTGAAAAAAAAAACTGGTAAAAATGTGCTTTTCTAAATCATTTTATAATCATGCGAATATAGAACAATGATTTTTATTTGTCTTTTTGTTATGAAAGTAACTAGTGCCAGCTTTAGTTTAGCGCCCAGTTATGCTCCCATTAACTTGTGGAAAAATTTAGAGGTGACTATTGTAACAAGGAGTGTTTAAAATACTAAAAAAAAATTCAAGCCCATTTATTTAAACCATACTTATTTGAATTTACAATGTTAACATAAAAAAGGCACAATTTACAATAAAAAACATAATTAGCTTAATGTGTTAATCTTATACAGTAAGTTGAAACATGAAGTGCCTGCTTTGATAGGTCTTCCCACCATCAATCTAGCAGAAGGTGAACTTAAACTTTCAAATTTATGCCGAGTAACAGCTGATTTTAAGAAACCTATAGAAGATTCAAATGACATTTGCTGCAACGGGGAAGTACTTCCTTCTAATCCTTTTCGAGATAGTGGTTTGTACTGGCCACTCCATGTCATATAATCTGCTATTAAATTCAAATGCCTTACATCAATTGCAATTCCATAAACCTGGACAAAAAGAAGTTGACAGAAAACTCAGACTAAACTGCACTTTTTTTTTGTTTAACATATATTGCTTTCTCTTATTGCTATATGACCAAAATTAAATTTTTGGAATAGAGTTTTCACCTCAAAACATATTTTCTAGTTTCCTGAATAAGACAGATCTAGTATGAAACATTCCTCGACTTTCTCGTATACTGCAGTTACACAGATTTAAGTGACGAATTTTCTTCAAACTGGTAATTTTTACTTTCTGTTTGCTTTCTTCAATTTTATATCAATATGAGAATCCAAAATTAATAATAAGACATTTTTGAGGAAACCCATACTCCCTTTCCCTCCCAAACTTCTTTTAATGAACTTTCTCAGACTTTTAGAAAAAAGTTGCCAATAAAAGTGACAGGCTCTGGATTCATAGTTAATATAACAAATTTAATGAAATCCGTCGGTGTTTTTATGTATAAAATTATAGAAAACTGAAACAACTTCAGTAAAAATGCAATACTGTCAAACTCAGAATTTTGACTCCATATTTAATTCTAATTAATATTATTTAAATGATAGAATTGTATAATAATGTACAGCAGCACTTTAAAGTAAAACATAACCCGGCTCCTCTCCCCAAAACCACCTTACATGAATATTTCCGGGAAAATAATAAATAAATTTCTAATAAAAGTTGCAGCACTTTGTATGTGTAGATGATAAGTAATTTTAGAGAAAATCGTTGGAGCTGTTTTCGAGAAAACCTGGCAAAACTAAACAAACTGTTCATTACCAAGGCACTTCCTGTTGACCAGTTTTCTTTGAATTCGGAATATTGGCAACATTTTTAAGTCTATTTAATATATTTAAATAACACAATTACATAATAAATTGAAATAGCACTTTAGAGGGAAACATAATTCAACCCTCCCCCCAAAATCTCCCTTAAACAATCTAGAGCAGTGATTCTCAACCTTTTTTTCGTCACAGTACACGTTAATTAATTTAAAAATTCAGTTTATACACTCAGTGTATAAACTGAATTTGCTCTGTGCAAGTCTGTGTTATCACACTGTCTGACAAACGCATCCTGAAGATGGGCGATCGCCCGAAACCGGTCGATGACCACAAAATGAAGCAGGCTATCACGGAAAATGTCTCTGAAAATGAAATTGCATTACAAGGTAAACAAAATGTTTATTTAATTACAAATTACACGTAATGCGAAATTTAAGCTTGGTGTGTTGTAATAACTTCATTTATATTTAGACGTAAAAATGATAATGCTACTTGTAATCCATATTTTAAAGTCTGGATCTTTTTTTTGTTTTTATGTCGGTAGTACCGACCGAACTACTTGTCTGACGTCGCTTGTAGGGTGTTCTCAATGGCGGCACACTTCAAGAATCTCGCGGCACAGTGGTTGAAAATCACTAATCCAGAGAGGAGGGAAATGCCACTTCGAAGTACTACCACAGATACTTGGAAAATCCTGGTTTCACACGATTAGAAGACAAATTTTTCAACTGACTAGACCAAGGCAGGACATGGACAAAATAATCGGAGGCTTTCCTCTTCAAACTTACACAAACCCTGAACAACATATAATATAGAAGAAAGCATGGAAGATTAATTATGCAATGTCGCAAATAATAACACACATAGAACGGGAAACCCATTATTTCTAAATTCAGTCAGCTAGCACCTCTGCGCAAAATATAAATATGTACAAACAGCTGCAAGTTTCTTGGATAAAGCCGAAATAGTTTTCTAAACAATAACTGCAATTTAAGGACGAACCTTGTTACTGGCAAATGGGTTGCTGTCGGGACTTGCAGCCAAAAAAAAAAAGGAATTCAATCTTTATGTAATAAGCAGTTGGAAAATATGTGCTAAAAGTAAAACCTGGCGTGAATCACTCACACGAGTAACTCTTTCTGCAATTATTACAATTCTAACTGGCAAACTTTCTTTAAGCTTGGAATTTTTATTGTTCAATTGACTTTAGAGTTACAGGTAAATATATGTAGGTAATGGAAATTGCAGTTGTTTTTTTTGGTACAAGTTTTACTTGAACGTGATTATATTTTATGAAAGCGCCTTGTACAACCTTAAAATTAGAAAAACAACGGCAGTTAATTCAATTCAAATTCCCCAAAATTCTCAAAAATCAATGTTTCGAGAAAACTGTTATAAATAAATGCATAAGTTTTATTTACGCATGTAGCATTTCATGCTAAATCATTTTTGAGAAAATTTCGGATACTCAGGAACCTTTTCTGTGAATGCGCACTTACATTAACAGATTTTCTTCAAATTTATAATTCTAGCAATTAATTATTTAATGTACTTTAATAATACGTATATAAATGGCAGCACCATTGCGCTGCTTAGCACTTTAGAGGAAAGCAAAAATCAATTTTCTCAGAGAAAGTTCCAAATATATATATATGGGTATTAACAAAATTTAAAGAAAATCATTTGAGTCGTTTCATGAAAAACTGAATACGTTTCAGTGAAGTCGTCGAACATGAAGTAACGGCCAAATCTACGTTGCGTCTGAACGGAATATCAAGTTTCAGTTTCCTACAATTTTTCTTTTTGATATATTTTGATCACACAAACATCCATACATTTTTTTTTTGGCGCATCTGGGCCATTCGCGCCCCCAAACCAATTCTCTAAAAAAAAGAAAAGAAAACCATTTTTTCTTATTCAGGAAACTCAGTTTCGGCATTTTACATGATCGCAGTACTTCTCTTACAGCAGTAAAAGAAATAAAAACTTGTAAAGCCGCGTTTTTAAAGAGAACAACAGAAATTGCAGTTGAAATTGCACTAGAAGGATGACAATTAATAAGGTTACCACTCAAAATTTGTGGCAGCTATAACTAAGCTTAATCTTTTCCACCACAAATTAGACTTTATGTAAAATAAATAAATAAAATAAGACTCACATTAAATACTTGTTGAATTTCCTTTACGAGCACCTTAGAAGCCGCTTCTATTCCGTAAGTTCTTTGTACAGCGTGTATATCATTAGTGTATAATTTATAAAGATTTAATTTTCTGCCTTGGCTATAGAGTTCAGATATATTCTGTCCATCAGTAGTCAAACACTTATCACCGTTCATGTCAGTTGTAATGAACGCTCGTTTGATGCCTATAATCTCGTAAATAACGGATGAAGAAGCGGCCTCCTTCAGTTTGGCAGCAGACACATCAAGCTCGTCATTACGCGTTTTGAATGCTAACCATAGTTCACACCACTCATCATTAACGGTATCATATCTGGAAAAAAGGCTAGTAAATTACTTTTTGCAAAAGATTGAAGTATTTAAGAAAACTAGACAAAATCAAACTAACCTGTAGTCGATCACATTTAAATGTGAATTGATTACTAAAGACCTCCTCTCACCTTCTGTACTTGCAATTGCATCCAATTTTCCTGCAGACTGTTTCATTTCTTCATATTTCAGCTCTTGATTTTCCTTCTTAATAAGATGCTGGTTTGCTTCTAAATCTTCTAGTGCATCAACATCATCTTCCAAATCAGAATACTGGTGTTCTTCATTTTGGCGCGCCCTGAACGAAATAAATATTAGGAATATTCATTCTTAATTAACGAGGAAGCTAACAAAAAAATCATGAAACTTGTTCTATTAACAAAATAAATAAGAATTTGAAAAATTGATTTTAAAGGGTTCTGAGGGTTACACACTGTTTTCTGAGGGTTCACAATAGTGAAACACTGTTTTACAACAATTAAATTCTAATTGATAGTTTTTCTACTATATACTAAGGGCCCGTTGGCACAGCTACCAACAAGCCCAATAAATAGTGTGCAATTTAGAAGAAACCTAACGTAGCTCACTCAGTACCGCCTAAAATAAATGTTTCAAGGATCAAATAAAATTTTCTAGAAAATGTTTCAAATAAAAGTGATTTTAAGCCTTAACAAAATTGTTGGTGTCGTTTTCAAGATAAAAATCGGAATCTATTCAATAAAATCTGCTTAACTATTCTAAAAATGCATATTGCTTGCTTCTTTTTTTTTTGTAAATTTTTTGTCTTCTGCAATGTAAACAAGAGACAAATACATTGGCCGCATAAATGACCCTTGACTCAAAATAAGAACGATAGTGAAGAACGAACTAACTTACAAGTGATACTTGCAGACGGAATGATTCTGAAAAATAAAAAGAATAAGATGTAATGCAATCTAGCTATAATGCTGGTCAAAACACCTATAATAAGTATATTAGATCTTGTAGAAAAGCAGCAAACATCATTAGGTACGGAAATCCATAGAAGTTAACAATTTTAGATAGAAAACAGGAGAAAACTTGATGTTAAAAAAGACAAGGCACAACACAAAGTAAATAAAACTTCGAGGAACTAGTGTATTCCAAATAAGTCATTGAATCCAAAAGATAAACCAAAGCGACCACGAACGTAACGGTAACAAATGTACATACGAGAAAAAACTTGACACAACCAATCATAACATCGATCTCTACAAAACGAGATTGAAGCCGACTAACTGATTCTAAAGAGATAACCCCTGTTTCCATTTGAAATGCAAAGAATGAGAAAATTGTTTTAAGAACGTCGATTGTTATAGACAGGAAGGGCAAGTACTGCAAGACTCCTTGACATTCATTAGTAGTGGAATGGGGGAACTAATGAAATACAAACAGTGAAGTACGAGCGATTCAAAATTAAATAACTGAACTCATTTTGGAACAATAATGTTAAAAAAATAGAAAATGTCCATTTTTAGAATCAATGGACGAGGTCATTGATTGGGTGGAATACGCATTCATGGTATATACAAATTTAAGATCTTAACAGCCCACAAGATGACTTTTAGTTTACTTATAAATAATAGAGGAACTAATAATAAAAGATTTCGTTTTGTTACAATTTATTTTTTAAATTACGGTCTGACGTAATTTAATTGGGATTTCCCAATTCTCGAATTTAAAACACCATTTATGATAATGATGGTAACAGTTCCACGAAATATATAAATAATCTGCTGTCTGATAAATTGTAAAACTGGTTTGAACTGGTCTAAAAGATGTATATACCAATTTAAAGATCTAATCAGTAGCTGACAAACCCCCTTCGGAGTTACGAGAGAAACTACAGAACTAAATCTTCCTGTGGGAAAGGGATTAGCTCAGTGGTTACCGCACTGGACTCTCACGCGGAGGTCTCGAGTTAGAATCCAGTGCTACCACTTAGATTTTTTCTACCTAGGAGCCTCTACAACTCAGTCCGGTGATGGACAGTGTTGTTTGTAACGAGAGAACACTGTCCGGAGGCCGGCAGTGATCTGAGAAGGGTCCGGGCGCCAATGACCATAGATGACGCGCCTTAAATTGGAGAAAAAAGTATTCCTGTTAGTTCCACTGTATTTAAGTAGCATATTTAATGAGTTGGTTCTAATAAGGATTAATTTATCCTAATTGTAATTCAAAATGAACTAATATAAGATAGTAAATTTTGCAAGTGAGGGTTCAAACGAGAATTAACTGGTGTGAAATGTGGATCAATGAATTAAAAAAAATCTGGTGTGAAACACTCACACAACTTTCTCTTACTCCTGTTCTCAAAATTATAATTAACAAATGTTATAGTTTGTGTACCAAATATAACGAAATTCGTCGAAAACTGAAAAAGCTGTTCAGTATAAGCGCACTTCCGGCTTACAATTTTCTTAAAACTTGGAATTTTGGCCATCTGTTTATTTCTAATTAATTTTGTTTGGATGATAGAATTGTATAATCAACTATGATACCACTTTAGGGAAGCTGCAACCCCACCCCTCCCCTAAAACTGCCCTTACATGAATTTTTCCAGAGAAATGTCTTAAATAAAAGATGTAGATCTTTGCATTTTTATTTTGTATACGAAGTTTCAAGAAAATCGTCGGAGCCATTTTTGAGAAAATCGCGAAAAAATGAAAGAATCATTTAGTAAAGTGTCAAAACAAACGCACTTCCGGTTATCTGATTTTTTTTCAAACTCGGAACTTCAACAACATATTTAATTCTAATTAACATTATTTAGATGACAGAATTGTCTAATAAACTGAAATAGCAGTTAAGATGAAAACCTAACCCCACCCCTCCCCCAGAAGTGCCCTTAAATGAATTTTCCTGGGGAAATGTTTCAAATAAAAGTTGTAGCTCTTTGTATGTGTAGTTGATATAACAAGTTTAAAGAAAATCTTCGGAGCCATTTTTGAGAAAATTGCAAAAACGTAAAAAAAACAACTTGTAAAGTGGTACTTCCGGTTGAGGAATATTGACACATAACGCACCGTCAGATCCCATGGTGATACCTAAACGTAATATTAGTTTGAACTTTCTACGATTTTTCGTTTTTGAGCTATGCTGTTCACATACATACACACCCAGACCATTTCTAAAAACAACTTTTTTGGACTCAGGGGACCTCAAAACGGATATTTCCGGTGAAAACTCAATATCGAAAATTTGACACGATTACAATACTTCCTCTTACTAGGAGTAAGAGAAAGTAAAAATCTGGTGTGAACACACAACATTCTTTCTCCAAGAAATAAAATTTATAAATGACAGTATTCAAAAAATACACATTACACAATAAATACATGACTTACTCCAATTAATAGAATTTACTTAAATATTCTTTATATTTGCAACGTTAACCATGTTTAGTTGGCCATAAAAAAAGATGGTAAGGATTATACTTTCAAAGCTGGAAAGGCTTCTGTCAAAACCAACAAAGCTTGTACCAGTTTATATTTAAACCGAATTGACAGATTCCAAAACCCCTCTAAAATCAATTTTTTCGGAAAAATGTTTCATAAAAGTATTTTTTGATGCGTTTTTATCCGTCTAGTGAACATTTCAAGTTGGAAAAACTTTGTAGCCGTTTTTGAAAAATTCTAAAAAAACTCAAAAACCCATTCTGTAAAATTGCACTTCCAGTTAACTTGTTTATAAAAATTTGGGATTATGCTTCTAATGTACATTAATATGTCGATGGTAAAACCATACAGAGCCACGGGGCCCCGTGCCACTCGTTAAGCTGTTATATATAATAATATTATAGCCCAGGATTCGCTATAGAAATCAATATTTTTCTAACTAGAGAAGGCATTCTTTCAAACAAGGCAGTCTGTTGTAGACATTCAAGCAGAACACTTGTTTTTCGCTCTCTTAGCATCAGTGTCAGTTCCACAATATATTAATAAGTTTATACATTCTTTATAAATAACTTGCAGTTATTATTTTAATCGAATATATTTATTATTAGCAGTGTGACTACTTGCTTATTTCTGATAATTCTCTCTCTTAAAACTTACATACACACAAGCCCTTTATCAAACCGCTCGTGCTACACAAGCTACCACTACTACAACTACACATCTCACCAATTACAATTCATTGGTGCGAGCTGTTTGGGATTTTATCAACCAGTATCCACAAAATTAACAAGTACGTACAATTTTTAATTTAATAATTAAACAAATTATCCATCAAATAATTATATTGCTTTTTCAATTATTTTTTCAGTGGAAATATCTTAAATATTTCCCATAATTGATTTTTCTATTGAATCCTGGATTCGCTATACAAGTTCTTCAATATTACGTTTAATTTCCACCATAATTTCATCATTCGAGAAAATCATTTTGAATCGAAAGAAATTGAAGCAGAATATTAGCAGAGTATATGTATATAAGTAGTCTGTATGAGTGAATGTTGATTAAAAAGAAATATTAGACAATACAAAGTCCGAGTCCAAGTTTACAATAATGGTAAACAACTACTCTTTCTTTAAACAAACTCAACAATTATTATCCGCTTATATATATCGATTTTTTTCTTTTTTCACAGAAACTAGCTGAGAAAAACTTTCCAAAATCCACAGATCAATTTCTCTTATCTTGCCGCACTCACTTGCCAAATTTCAATTATTTTGTACACTTTTAACTATGAAAAAAATATAAAAATTCACAGACACGATGTGAACGCCACGCTAGCTTATACAAGACTCCGTCAAACTGTTATAAAAGCGTTTTTTAACTCCTCTGAATTGTGTTTTCCTTTTTTTTTATTGTCACGTTCTGTCTATCTGACAGTATAACGATTCAATTATAATAGAATTTGCTTTCTGCGAGTGGTTCTCCTGTGTCCTCGTCGCCGGGCTGGAAACCAGGGTGGATGAAGTATAATCTGCTGTTGATTATCTGTTAGAAATAAAATTATGGTCTAGCGAGTTGGGAAACTGCTACCTCAAGATTGGATTAGGTGGGGTGAACTATTGGCCTGTACGAGCCACGCCCACTTGCTCATTTCTATGATCTACTCTATTGGAAGAACAGCAAATACGATAGGCAGCTAATAAGCTTCTCAGGTCAATCAACATTGGACACCTATTTAACTCCGATTACGAAAAGATCCAGAAGCAATTCCTCCCCAGAATTATCAATTACGTTTAAGAAAACAAGGTCATTACAGGAAAAAATGAGTTCCGAATCTCCATCGCTAAGTGTCAGTCCCAAGGAAACTTTGTTAGATTCGATAGCAAAACTTCTGGATGATAAATTAGATGCAAGATTAAAATCAGTAGCGAAACAAGAAAACTTAAATAATGTGTAGTCAAAGCTAAATACATTTCTGGAAGAAAATATGAAACTGAAAGAAGAAATGAAGAAATTAAAAGAGGCAAATATTTTGTGGAAAAACAAAGTGCAATGTTGGACGTGTTTTCCAGAAGAAATAATTTAATAATTAAAGGTATACCCAATAATTACGCTACTAATGTAGATGGGGTTGTAAAAAAGATATGTCAAAAGTCGTTGGGAATATCTGAACAGATTGTGATTAGTAGAGCCTATCTAATTGGAAATAAGAATAATGTTATTTGATTATGAAAAATGTGATTAAACTAAAAATACTGGAATTATTATTCAAAGAGATGTTAGTGATGTGACCAGAATGATAAGAAGTAAATTGCTGGCAGTAAGAAAAGAAATTCTGAAATCGAATAGGGAAGAAAAAATTAGAGTAAACAGAGACACGTTATTCATTCGAGATTTGGAAGTGAGTTGGTGTGAAACAAAAGGGTTAATCCATAATAATAGTGATGCGGTGCCGGTTTTATCAAATATTTTAAACACTGATCTCTCATCACTGGTGAGTCGACTACTTCAAGGTTCTTCTACTTCATCTGTTCAACCTCATAAAGACAGCACTTACAAAACAGTGATAAGTGATAAGTGCCAATCACGAAATTAATAGTCAAGTATAGCAGTTACCCGTCGGCCAAGTGTATTTTACACAATCAAATAGTAATAAAAGTGAATTGGCCAATTTCAATAAAAATTTTGTATTACAACATAATATGTAGGTGGAATTAAAAACGGACTTTAGTTCATATGTATATGAATGTTTTACATTTAGTTCATATGTATATGAGTGTATCTAAAATGTTTCTGTATATTTTCCTTTTTTGCTTCAGAGAAGCTTATTACCATTGTTTTATTATTTGCCTCTTCTTTCGATCAGTTAAATTTTATATTATCTGAACTTACTTTCTGTTTATCCCATTAATTTTTGTTTTTGAAGAAAACTATTATTTTTGAATTTTATTCATTTTGTATGATTTTGTACTTTGCAATGTAAAATGGCAACTCTAGCAGACGGTTGTGACCTAGCCAGTAACTGTGTTTTGAGTTGTATGTATTACATTTTTGTAATGTTAAACTTTAATAAACACATATAAATAAATAAATAAATAAATATAGTCTGCTGTTCCTGCTCTGGGCTAAATAGGAGACTTATTTATCTGTCAAAATCGACAGAAGCCAACCGCCCTTTTCAGGGCGTGGGTGGAGGCCTATAGCCAAAACCCTTGTATGAACACTGAATGGGAAGAATAATAATGGAGCCTAACTTAAGTATCCTCTTTAAGACACCTTCCGTCTATTTGTTTAACGTTTCTTGCCTGTGTAGATTCGAATCTTATATCAGATTCTAAGCTTCAGTGCCGAATCGTTTATGAATTTGACTGTGATAATCTATCTGTTTTTTGTTGTTATTGTTGTTATTTGTTACTTTATTCTTGTTACCGTTGACATTATTACATTTTAAGTTTATTACCATTAACCATTATGCTTTAATCTCTCAACCTTATTTCTTATAATTTTTAATTTTACTGTTATTCACCTCATTGCTTTTACTTAAAATTTTATTACTTTCAACTTCTTACTTTCATTTAATATTTAAAACGGACAGCAAATATTCTACTGTTGCAAACAAATTTGCTTGCATTAAAGATGTCTACTACAAATAATAATAAGGACCTTAATCTAGGAGAACCAGTATGGACCCTAAGATTAGACGGCGGTCCTTTACAAAAGGCAGTTATTACATCAATTATGTCTTCAACTGACGCTACCAAGAAAGAAATAGAGAAAGTAGTGGCAGAGGAATGGGCTGAGGAATCTGGTATTGTGAAAGGAAAAATAGGATCTGTAAATAACGTTTTTCCACGCTTACCGGAAACAGATAAATTCACTACGGCCACTGATCCTAGAACCCCGAAAACGGTCACTGATAAGAATCCTCCGGATCCCAATAAGAAGGAAGTTGATGACTCTGGAGTGTATGGGGGCCAGAAGGTATGCCCTATCTGTCAGCAGTGCTTCAAGAACGATAGAGGGCTCAGCACCCGTATTGGAAAAAGGCATCCTAAGGAAGCCACTGATAAAAAACGAGACCTACATTAAAGAGTCAACTAACTGACGAGGGCAATCCTCCAAGGATGAAATAAAGCAAGATTTGGATAAGTGGTTTAAAACATTCAAGGATCTCCTAAAGGCCCCTCTGAAAGAAAAGGAACTTGATTCCGCTATGAGACAGTTCCTCCTCTTTCTCAAAGAGGCAAATAAAGAACTCCAGGGTCCCAAATATCCAGTTCTATCAGATGTGAAGGAAGAAGAAACTTGAAATGAAGAGTAAGGGAATAAAAGCTGCCTCAAATCCACAAAGATCGTATAAGGCAGCCCGGGAGAGAAGGCGTGAGCAGTATCTCTATGAACTTGCTCAATGTAACTACTACAATCGTAGGAAAAAAATTGCACAGGACATAATGAATGAAGACCACTTAATATCACGGAGGTAGAGATGCATTTCAAGTCACTCCTTGAAAACAAAAATATCAGTCGAAGAGAAGAGTACTCTACATCAAAGACCAACCCCGACATAATAACGATAGACTTGAAAGTTGTACATAGAGCTAATCTATTTCATTGGATTCGTCTCCGGGTCCTGATGGGGAACTTATCCGCACCATTAAATCCCTCGGAATAGCCCACATTATTAAATCAATTATCGAATTGATTTTGAAATTTTCATACGTCCCAATAATCTTCAGGGATGTCGTTCAGTTTTGATTTATTATGGAAAAGGATCCCCTGATGATATCTCATCATGGAGACCCATTACTATCTATCCCATGGTTCGGAGAATAATGGAGGTCATGGACCATGAGCTCCGTAAGCAGGTGACATTCCACTTCTGCCAGAGGGGGTTTGTGATGCGTTTGCCAGGTTGTCATGTGAATGCGCGCCTAATAGATGCAGTACTTAAGAAAGCTAGAGAGAACAGAGACGATGCAGTGGCTGCATTTCTCGACGTGATTAGCGCATTTGACAACATTGGACACGAGTACGTCGTCGAGTCTCTAACAGCTAGAGGTGTTTCGTCCGACTTGAGGAGAGCCATAGAGGGGTTCCTATGCTATAATAGAGATTTAACATAGAAGTGAACAAAACAGAATCGACTGCCGTGCAGAGAGGTGTTCCACAAGGTGGGCCGCTCTCGCCCACACTTTTCAACCTGGCAATCGATCATTTAGACCAATGTGATCCCAAATTTGCTAACGAATTTGGATAGAAATTGAGCGATGATCAGGAAGGGTTAATATTAACAGGGTTTGCGGACGATCAGGCCGTAATTGCCAACAGTGTAAAGGGCGCTGAGAGAATATTAGACGGCGTTCAGAAGATATTCAGGGAAATCGGGCTGTCAATCAATCCTAAGAAGAGTATCTCAATAATCATAAAGAAGGGCATATTGGAGAAGTCAAGATTACATTTGGAGAGCGGGGAATCCATTGAATCAATAGATGAAGGATTTGCGTTGAAGTACCTAGGCTGTAGCTTCTCGGGCGAACTGGAGTTCAACGATAGTGCTGTAACCAAATTGTCCCGCAACCTTGATGGATTGGTAGCGTCTAGCCTCCTCAAACCCAATCAAAAGCTTAATATTGTAAATCAATACGTTTTTCCGGCACTTATATACCCGCTGCAATGCACGCCTTTAATTAAACTCAGTTCGACACTCCTTGAAAGTGTGGACGTCATTATTCGTAGAAGCGTGAAGGCTATGATTGGGATCCCAGCAAGCACTACCATGTTATATGCCCCCGACGTTTTCGAGGCTTAGGCTTACTCAGATGTCGGTGGGAAGCACCACTTCAGCACTGGTTTATTGCCCAGAGACCAAACAGAGTTGAAGACGGGAAGTTCCAATCAGTGTCTGATTATGAAATGGAAACATCAGAGTGTGCTGGACATCTAGGTCTTGAAGTTGTCAGCATGGAAGACACATATAGCATCAAGAGGGTCAGGCAATCTTTGCGAGAAAAATCTTTTGAAGACTGGAGTAAATGCAGATGGCAGGTTATAAGATAACCCCAAAGGAAACCAGTTCGTATGCAATAGGAGAATTCTCTCTGGATCAGAGTGGACTAACGTGATGAAGCTGAATATTAACTATGCTCTCGTTCGGGCGGTTCCGGGGATCGGCGGTCAGGCAATAACGGGAGGTGTGGGACCCCATTGTCGCAAATGCGGTATGAGAACGAAACCCCAGCTCATGTATTGGGAAATTGTTCCAACAACATGTCCCTTGTCACCCGCCGTCACCATAAGGTCAAGAAGCGGATAGCGGAAATATTAAGCAATAAGGGGTATACTTGCTTCGACGAAGTACACTGCCTAGCTACAGAAGGTACTAATCGTTTCGCGCATTATGGCGTTCAAGAACGGTGGAAAAGAGGCCCTTGTCATTGATCCTACTGTCCGTTTGAATGATCCAGAACAGAGGAGGAAAGTTGGTTCAGAAAAGAGGGACATATACGAAAAATGTATCCCTCATCTGCAGGAAAATACTGGGAAAAGTTTGGTGAATGTCAGTTCCAAGTGAAGGGACTCTGGTTTGGGAGTAGAGGGACGATACCTAAGACCACCAGTGAATTTTTTGACCGGTTGGGAATTGACCAAGGCTTTCTGTGGGAGATTGCTGAGACAGTCATACTTGATTCTCTCGGTATAATCCACCACCACATATATGGGACATCACCAGCAATGATTACTTGACTTACACATTCATCTAACGTTAGTCTGTTATAGCTCTTGTGGTTCTCTATTAGGTGTTACATTTGTTCCGGTTTGAATTTGTGTACAGTAAATACCTATGCGTTATTCCTATTCAACCATAGTTTTCTGAATTGATTAGTATGCTGTGTCTCAGCAACTCAGTGTAATTGAGCAGCCACACTTATTTTAATTACTGAAATAAAAGGCTTTTTTTCTGCAGTGATACTTAAGAGGATACTGTTAGCGCACAACGCCCAACAAATCAATTTCCCAGGAAAATTCAAATTCCCGGGTTTCAAATAAAAGTGTTAGTAAGTAATAGGTGGTATAAATAAAAAGTGGTAATAAATAGATATTTATGTGCGTGGATAGTATATGAGTGTTTAAATAAAATCTTTGGAGCCGTTTTCCAAAATATCCGATAAACTAAAAAGAAACATTCAGTAAAGTCGTACTTCCGGTTGATGGATTTTGCCTGAAATCTTTGTGCCAGATGCGGTGGTAGTATCTAGACGGAATGTCAAGTTTTGAGCTTCCTGCGACTTTCCGTTTGTGAGATATTCTGTTCTCTCCCTCTCTCTCTCTCTCACTCACACTCACACACACACACACACAGTGAGACTGAGACCATTGGCTAAAAACATTTTTTCGTTCTCCGGTTCTCTACTTTGAAAATTTTATACGATGGCGATACTTACCCTTCTAACAAAATTGATCCTATCAAATTACGGTGCACAATGAGCCCAGTCGAGGTGTAAGTGCCGGACTTCTTTGGAGTCCCGGGTCATAGGATCAAATTATTAGATAAAGTAAGAAGAAATAAATGTTCAAATTGCAGTTCTAAATGTTAATCTGAGATAAAAATATGGTTTATAGTGTTCAATAGTAGATGTGGAAACAGTAGTAAAGAAAAAAAAAATTTGTTGTGGTGGTTGGTTCCGCAGAGCTGGAAAGCATCAGAGACATTTTCCGTGGTAGCCTGCTTCATTTTGTGGTCATCGACCGGTTTCGGGCGTTCGCCCATCTTCAGGATGCGTTTTTCAGACAGTGTGCCAACACAGACTTGCACACAGTGTGAAAACAAAGTTTGCTCTGTACAAGTCTGTGTTGTCACACTGTCTGAAAAAACGCATCCTGAAGATGGGCGAACGCCCGAAACCGGTCGATGACCACAAAATGAAGCAGGCTACCACGGAAAATGTCTCTGAAAAAAAAAATTATTTCCTAGTTATTAGTTTTTTTAAATAATGAAATAACGAATAACTATTCCAATCGATTATTTGAAATAATGAGTCCAAAATAAATTATTTCAAACATTATTGAAATCATCAATATAAAGTAACCAAATATCTGAAATTTATTTAAATAATGTTTGAAATAATGCCCAGCTCTGATAGTTCAACTCTTGAAAATAAAAAAAAATAAAAATACCCACTAGTGCAAAGCAAATTAAAGTATCTAATTGCTAAGTTTGTCCTAGGAAATTATAACGCGAGGTATTTTTTTGTTCGATTCTTAACTTATTTTTCAAAAACTGCTAACTTAATCGATTGTTCTGAATATATTTGTACTATGAAAATTATGTAATGAGTGTTCAATATCTGTAAAATAATCGTAATGAGTGTTTAATTCGTTATTTATAAGACTTTTGTCGATGCAAAACTGAGGGAAGAGATTAGCTCAGTATTAGCGCGCTGGACTCCTCTGCGGATTTCCCAGGTTCTAGTCCAGAACTACCCTTAGATTTTTTTTCTTCCTAGGAGCTTCTACAGTACACTATTGAAAATAAATTTGCGTTGTCGCTTTATGCGGACGTCACTGCTGCGTCAGTGCTGATGTATCGGTACGCCCATTCCTTGCAAAAAGTGATAGATCGTTTTGCAGATTACTGCTTAAGCTGGACCCTGCGTATTAACTTATCTAAATCCAAAATAATGGTATTTAAAAAAGGCGGGAGGTTGGCGAAGAGGGACAAAAGATGAGGAAATAGGAACTGTGAATAATTATAGAAATCTAGGGATCACTCTTACCCCTTGGTTGAACCTTCGGCAGCATTTTCGAGAAAGAATAGTTGCGGCCAAAATAATTATTAGAATGACATGGGCAAACGTCATTAACAAAACTAATATTCCTCTTTCATCAAAATACAAAATTTATGAATCTGGGTACAGCTCACTTATATCTTATAGTCCTCAAGTATGGGGGTTTGAAAAGCATGAAGATATTGAGAAATTCCTAAGGTTTTTTGTTAAGCGGTTTTTTAAGATGTCTGCATATACGCCAACTTATGCAATTCAGTTAGAAACAGTCTGCAGAGCATATACCATTAGACTTTGAAATTGCAATTTAATTGTATTAAAGAAGTAGAAAATATGCCATCTAATTGATTGCCGAAGATTATAGCTGAAGAAATTACACAAAATAAAACAAATTGGTTTAAAGAATGGACATTTTCAGCAAAGAAGGCAGGAATAGTTGATCCGTTATATACTCTCCTTGGGGATGTCAAAACTTACATAATGTTAAAAAATTAGATTGCGAAAATTTACGTACTTCTATTAGTAAAGCGCAATCTCAATTGTTGTATAAAAAGTTGATTCATAATCTGGAAAATAAAATCATTTAAATGACAATGGTTTACACTGTAACGCAGCCATCTAGGAGAGAAAGCAGGTACCTCAAGTTCTCCTAGTGGCCAGTGGGAAGCGCTGGCGGCGCGCTCTAGCTCTTTCTAAAAATAATCGAGAACCTTCCAGACCCTTCTCCACTGCTATAAAAGGTGAACAACAGCTGAAGTCGAGAGAGTTTACACACAGTATTGTTACAAACGGAGTGCGTGTTTGTGAATAGTAAATAAAAAGTGAACTTTTGTTGGTTTAAACTGTGTATTAATTATTATTAGATGCTTTATTTGTAATTTATTGTATAAAACAATAAATTGGTGTTTTTTTTATTGAAGTTTAGAGTGGTTTTATCTAAATGAACCCACTTAGAACTAGTTCCAATAGCTAGTTCAGAGGGAAAAAACGTTACATTTGGTGTCAGGAGTGGGATAAAACCTCTAACAGGTAAAAGTTTAGTATCTGTTTGTATGTGCCCATAAGTACCAGAAGTCAAACGCGGAAAATGGAGGAACTGATGACATTTTTGAAGAACGAAATGAAAGAAATAAAAGACAAAATAGAAAGGGGCCAGGACGAAATGAAAAGGGGCTGGGATGAAATAATAAACGAAATGTAGAAGAGCCGAGAGGAATTGAAAACGGGCTGGGATGAAATGAGAGGAGAAATAAAAAGGGACAAAAATAGATCCAAGAAGAAATGGTGGAAAGTTTAGTAGCATTAGCGAATGATGGGAAAGGCAGTGTGACTGAGGGCGAAAAAGAAGTCGAAAGAGAAGGACCTGAGAGAGTAGTTGAGCGTGGAGGTGCGGAAAGTGAAAGGGAAAATTTATTGGTGGAAACTGAAAGCGACGGCGATCAGAGTAACCAAGAAATTTACAGCATGTTTCAACTAATACCCCGCCTAATACTAAGCTCGGAGAAGATGAAAGTGGTGATTCAAGTCAGCAGGAAGAAACTGATGGAGAAAGTGAAGGATTGGATCACGATGAAATGGTGCTTCGAGATGAACAGTTAGAAGATGCTCGGGACAAAGTGGTCAGGGCCAAAAAAGTAATCTTGCTCCTCAGTCAATGCAATGGGCTTTTAGAAGAAGAGACACCGGTTCAAGATTTTCAGGTGGTTTCAGAGTAGCCTCTAGCAATTCATTGGTATTCATTGATCCATCTACATTGAGGCGTTCAACTACCACGTATTCGGGAAGCAGTAGTAACCATTATAGGGTTACCATGACTACAACTGCGGTTTGTTTGGCTAGTAGTTTTGCTATTATACTTCGACAAGTGGCAGATCCTTTAGGCAGCTTACATAAAGTTAGTGCACCATAACAACAACCTATGTAATTATACAGACCTATGTAGAAAGACCGTTAAAACCACCGTGGGATTGGCTTTTGACAGTAACGGATTCAACCGAATCTCAATTACGCTTTGGAGCTTCTCTTACGACAGCTTCCTGCACATCCTCATCATCCTCTCTACCATGGTTCAGGTTCCTTAAGCTCGAACAGTGGTACTACTTCTGGAAGAAAATCAAAATCTACTACACAGTCTTCGCATCGTCCTGGAGGTAGTTCTTCGGGCCCTTCAACTAGGATTGTTGGTTTTACCGCTAATTCTGACTCTTCCAGACCATCTAGGGATCGTGATGGTGGCAATGAAGGCCAGTCTGCCCGAAGGGAGTTGCTGATGTCCTGTTTGTCGTTGATGAGATGTCACAATTCCGAACATGCTCATTCATTACTAGTACTGGATGTATCTTCTCTCAGACATATAGCATACGTGTCTGATGCTCTGATCTAATGTTGAGGGCTGGTACTGATCAGAACCCTGCACTTGAGGGAGCTCTACTACCCCAAACACGGACGCAGCCAGATAAAAAGGAGAACGATGAAGTCGACATGCTACCAACACCAGTCGCTATGGAGACAGAACCTGTGGAAGAAGTAGAACCACTCGGAACAGCAGGAAAGGGTAGGCGACATCCATTTCTCCGGAGATCAGATTCAAGATTATGGCTCGGCTGTAGTCCACCAGATCCATTAGAGATGCAAATGGCACGAGCATTACAATTAGTTGATCAGTCTCATCTGTTGCAACCGAATGCAACTAGAGATCAATTGTTTGGTGTAGCTAAACAGCCAGTGAACATCAGCGAGCATCAAGGATTCAGTTCTACAATCACTCAACTGACTTTACCTACACGTTTGGGATTTTCATTAAGATCTGAATGTGCACTACGCTCTCAACCAGAACAAGAAGAGAAAGGCGGAGTAATGGGGACTGAAAAAGAAAGTGGCACTAGCGGCCAAATGGAAATGGAGTTAGATGCAACTATTCCGAACCAGGCACCTCCCTCTCCGCAACCAAATTTGCTGATAATCCTTTCAGTTCACAGTGGTTGGGTTAGCGCTGATGTGTTACTTGGCCGATGGAGAATGGCACTTATTTGGAAGAGTATTCATGGAAGATGTCGAATTAGAACCAGGTTTAGTAGTCAGCGAGCTTGGAGGATTTCCAGTAAAAGAAGCCAAATTCAGAAGAGGTATAGAACGAATTACAAATCAACAAAATAGAGATCTTACTCCATCGAAGGTGGAAAGAGATGGGACTCAACTTCTATTCCAGACATCAAAAGAATTACACAACGTGTACAATTCACATCAAAGACGTGCTGGTGAGCAACCTCCGTTCGCAGTGAACAGAGTGAAAGTAACCTCAAAAAAAGAACCCGGAGAAGGCTCTGGCATGGCAAGAAGCTTTTATACAGCCATCGCCGAGGTACTGCTCGCAAATAGGAAGCTGCCAAATCTGGAAAGTGCACAAGTTGGTTCCCGATCGCAGTACAATGTTATGTCAAGAATTGGCAGCAGGGACAGAAACTCAAGATGGCGTAGAATCTTGGCGAGATCATCTTCCTCACGTTGTAGAAGTCCAATTTAAGGCAAGATCATTTACTCCTTCTAGTCAGTTAGCTCAACATTAGCTATCTCAAATGGAGGCAGCAATAGTGGAGTATCTAGTGGCTATACTGCTAATGGACCGAATAGCTATAATCAAGAGAATGGACAACTCAATGATCATCTTTTATATTACCTGCAATGTTTCTGTTAGGGACGAACAGATTTGAGAGGGGAGCGTGTAACGCAGCCACTGTGCCATCTAGGAGAGAAAGCAGGTACCTAAGTTCTCCTAGTGGCCGCTAGGAAGCGCTGGCGACGCGCTCTAGCTCTTTCTAAAAATAATCGAGAACCTTCCAGACCCTTCTCCTCTGCTATAAAAGGTGAACAACAGCTGAAGTCGAGAGAGTTTACACACAGTATTGTTACAAAAGGAGTGTGCGTTTGTGAATAGTAAATAAAAAGTGAACTAAGTGAACTTTTGTTGGTTTAAATTGTGTATTAATTATTATCAGGTGCTTTATTTGAAATATTGTGTAAAACAATAAATTGGTGTTTTTTTTATTGAAGTTCAGTGTTTTATCTAAACGAACCCACTTAGAACTAGTTCCAGTAGCTAGTTCAGAGGGAAAAAACGTTACAATATTTTATGTTACTTATTTTTAAAATGAGAAGCGAATCACTTAAATTGAATCGGAACTCGTGGTCGGTTGACAAACAGTTTTGTTTGCTTAGCAACATGAAAACCTCAGAAGATCATCTGCACTTTCTAATCATGGGTTTTCAAGATGGCGGAAAGTGAACGTGAATACTTTCAAATGTCTCTTAAAAAGCTTAAATTTGTTACTGAAAAGAGTGGAAAATTGAAGTTAAGTTTGCGAAATGATATACTGGAAACGATCAGTGATCTGACTCAGCTATTTAATGTAATGCAAGTTATGGAGTAAGAACCCGTAAAAGTCTTTTTAAAAACGTTTATTTTATAATACATACAATAATAAATGATTAAATAATATTTGAGTACTGGCTAGCAACTATAAACTGTGAACGACTGTGTACGACCGAGAACTGTAAGCAACTGCCAACTGCTGGCAAGTAGGGGTATATATATACTGTCAGCTTCTGCTGACTCAGCAACGGCTGGTCTCCTGGAGATAGTGCCATAACTTGCATAAAGAACTCGAACAACTCAGAAGTGAAGCTGCTAAAGATGGTAAAGTAAATAATGTTACAGAATCTATTCCACTGTATAGTAATGTAGTTAAATCTGGTCAAGTTTACCAGAAAACTAAATTCAGAGCAATTGTAAAAACGATTAGTGGTAATACCAACCACGACAGCGTAAAACAAGTAATTAAAAATCATATAGATCCTTGTGAATTACAAATAGGTGTTTCACGATTCAAAGAGTTGAAATCTACAGATGTTCTTATTGAAACAGAAAATAAAAGTGATATTCAAACTTTGGTCAATGTAATAAATACTAAATGTAAAGATAAGTTAGTAGCTAGTGAGATGAAAAAGTTTCAACCGCAAATTATTATTAAAAATATTCCTGAAGAAATAAAACTTACAAATGCTTTGAAATTATTAGAAAACAGAATCAGGAATACAATATAACTGAGGAAACGTTTATTCCAAATATATATATCAAAATAAACGACAAATCAGAAACTTAATAGTAGAGACTAATCCTAACCTGCATAGATTGTTGATAACCTCCCAAGTTCATATAAACTGGACTAGATGCGAGGTTTCTAACTATGTTTACTTACCAAGGCATTGTAAAGTAACAATCAGAGACATTTTCCGTGGAAGCCTGCTTCATTTTGTGGTCATCGACCGGTTTCGGGCGTTCGCCCATCTTCAGGATGCGCTTTTCAGACAGTGTGCCAACACAGACTCGTACAGAGACTTAGTTTCACACTAAGTCTCTGTAGTG